>CAUYSK010006023.1:10000-47011 GCA_963575035.1 Avahi laniger | reverse complement strand
ATTAAGTTCTCACATTTTAAAAAGTCTCCTCCAGCTTTCAGAGGCTGCAGAAGGAAATCCTGATTTTTACCTGTGTATGAGGAGTGGAAAAGGCTCTCAAGGTGACCCCAGGCTGCAGCTGGGAAATCCTGGCATCCCGATGTTTTGTGTTCAGAGCCCTTCAAAGGAGGAGTTTTGCCCTCATCTCTGATGTGCTGTCCCTTCCCCAGATCCCTCTGGTTATAAAGGGCTCATGTCCCCTTCCTGGGTGCCTAGATCTGGAGCAAGGAGGAAGGAAGTGTTTAGTGTGCCCAACCCCTCTTACCTGAACAATGCTGAATAACTGCACCTTTGAACATGAATACAATTTAATTCTCTTAGAAACAAGCATAAAAATCTGACAATTTTGATTAATAGCACTCATATAATCTTATCAAACAGAATAACATATGAATGAGGTAGGGAGGGCTGCTTTACAAACCAGTGTTATCCTATGTTCCAAGTATGCTCTAACTCTCCTTAAATTGTTAGATATATTTATTATCTAATTATACACATACATTCTATTTGTTTTATTTTTTTATTTATTATGGGTACATAACAGTTGTGTCTCTTTACAGGTTGTATGTGATGTTTGGATGCAGTCATACAATGTGAGTTAGTCAAATCAGGGTAAGTGGGGCATCCGTCACCTCAGGCATTTATCACATCTTTGTGTTAGGAGCATTCCAACTCCACTCTTTTAGTTATTTTAAAGTAACACCCTAACGTGTTGATTATAGTCCCTTTTTGTGCTATCAGATATTGTTCATTCTATTTAACTATCTGACTATATTTTTGCACCCATGAACCATCCCCACTTCATCTTCCTGCTACTGTCCCTGCTACCTCTCCCAGCCTGTGGTAACCACCATTCTTCTCACTGTCTCCATGAGATCAGTTGTTTCTAATATTTAGCTCCCACATATGAGTGAGAACATGCGAGAGTTGTCTTTCTGTGCCTGGCTTATTTCACTTAACATAATGTTCTCCAGTTTCATCCATGTTGTTGCAAATGGCAGGATTTCATTCTTTTTTGGTGACTATATAATATTCCATTGTGTCTGTGTACATTCTATTTCTTATTAACACATTTATAGCTAAGAAAGGAAATCTAAAATTGGAGTCGATTCTGTTTTTTTTAATTGGCTTAAAAGCAATTGTAATCTTTTGGGAATCTCAGTTTTCCTATAGAAAATAAAAGAAACAGATCCTGGTGATTTTAATAACTTGGAATTATTCTTAGCTGAGAAAGCTAATCATCATAAATCATTTCATCCTGTATTTTTTAGATGTGTCGAAGGCTTACATTCCTCATCTAAGAACTTCATTAATGTCAATAACTAAATCCAAAGGGCGATGTTCTGGAATTCCTATATTAAATCTTTGGTTCTCATCCTACGCCATGGCTCGTTTTGAACTGGGTCCGCAATAGTGGAGAAAATAAAGCATGAAAAAGAAGTGGGAAAATGAGAGGGCACATCCCCAGGGTTGTTCCTCTTCCTTCCTCTTTCCCTGCGAGCCCTCCCAGTGCATCCGCCCAAAGACCTGATTATTTCCCTTCCATAGATTGTTGAGATTGGTTTCAATCCATCCAAAATTCTTATCTTGTTTTTGATGCCTTTGAGTTTTTCTTGATTTGATAAATTTAATTCATGTTTCTATGGACCCAAAAAGACCACTACTAGCCTGATTTGTATTATTTACTTTCTGTATAAGTTCTACTGGCTAAACACACACAAAAAAGAAGAGTAATTATTTCAGTCCTATCATTTCCACATGGCCCTTCTTCCTTGAAACTAACTGTAGCAATGTGCAGAACCCCTAAATAATCAGTATGTCATTGCTAACAAAGATATTTTTATCATCCAAATTTCTGCCATGTTTTGAGATATTGTTTTAAACTCATGGGATTCCCAATGTCTAGACAAGCACATCCAGGTTGAGAAAATGCAAAGTCAAAAATAAATACAAACCACCATTCACTAAGGGGATTCAGAGTGTCAGGCACTCTGTCAGGTTTTTTACATGCATTATCTCATTTACTCCTCCTAATCACTGCATGAGGGAAGTATTGATATTCACCCAGTTGACAGAGTAGGAGACTGAGGCTGAGAGATTAGCAGACCCAATGAGTGGAGATTTCCCCCAGTTCTATCTGACCCCAAAGTCTGTGCTCTGAACCACAGGGCTCCCACATCTGTAAACCACAACATTAATTTATAAATAGTTTAAAGGGATGGTAAGCATTAACAGCAAAAAGCTTTTTTTTCCCCTCCCAAAAGAAAATGAGCAGTTAAGAAACTGCAGTGTTAAAGGGGTTTGTGACTGTGTATTTCTGCCAAGCAATCCCTCTCCTGTGAATTTAGAACCAATCCACTATCAATATTTTCTGGCAATATTTCTTTCCTTTTACTGCTACATCATTCATAAGTTTCAGTGTTTCCAGAACTATAACATGCCAATCCTTACCATGCTTTCTCAGCACTATTTGTATTTCAAATTACGGGAACTGTTGCAGCCAATCACATTAGAAGACAGAGGACATTGTTGTTAATTCCAGGCAAAATGTGAAGGGGTTAAAACCTGAACCACTCCCCACAACCATTTCCCAGATGTTTGTCAGACTTGTCTATTTTCTCTAAGTCACATGCAAACAGAGAGACCAGAAAAATCTGCCTTTTGCTTTTGCATTGACCAGGTTCTAGGAAAAAATGTTTCCTAGGCAAAAAAAAAAAAAACCAAACCAAAACAAAACAAAAATACTATTGAGCGGTTGTAGTTCAATCTATAATATACTTATTTGTAGCTTCTCTGAAATGTGTCCCTTTTGTGTAGGACTTTTGACTTGTTTTTTTTCAAGCAACATAGCTCTGCATTGCTCCTTAGACCCACAGACGTTAAAAATACCCTAAAATGAAGTAAGGAAAGGATTTGGCATTAGAAAGCAAAATGGGAACAGGAGAAATTCTCTTTCAGAAGAGTTTGGATTTATTTAGGGTTCCTAATGCAACTTCCTATATTTGCATATTCCTTTAATGGAACCAAATTACTTCCTAAGTATTAATTTTCTCATTTATAAAATTGTGATAATATTCCTTCCACACTTATAAGCTTCTGATGGCAAATGGGTGACATAATCATTTTAAAGTTAGAAAATTCTAATTATACTAGTAAAAAATGTAAAACTATTTTATATAAACAGGTAGAAGAAATTCTCCAAATGCAAGGGAGGTATTGCTCCTACCATTAAACTTTCAGACATATTTGAGTTCTAGACAGATAATTCACAAGCCAAATTAAAACCAAAGAGAGAAAAAGGTGGAGGGGTTGTCAAGAAACACACTGAACACACATGCAATCATTCAATGCTATTGACAATGAAGTAAATGCTACATCCATCAGGGAGAGTGTTTTACTACTATTATTTTTGGCATCACAAGAAGAGTGAAATATTTCACTGAATCTTTAATAAGGTCCATTACGGTGCCTGGATATCAAAAGTGCTCAATGAATCTGGGCTAATTTGACAAATTCTCTGTTTTAGTGATTATCTCTTTTGAGAAAAGTAATGGAACATGCTTTCTAGAGCCTGCACTTGGTAAGCTGCCAACACAGAGCCATGGTTTTTAAGAGCATGGATCTTAGAGTCAGACAGACTTGGGCTTGAATGCAGCTCCTGTTACAGCTGTGTGATTGGAGTTAAAGCACAAAATATCTTCTGATCCTCACTTTCTTCATCTGTAAAATGGGGGAAAATAATACCTATATCACGGTGTTTTTTAATGTAAATTAAATTGAATAAAGCATTTAAAGTGTTTAGTACAGTATAGGCATATAAAAATTGCCCACTAAAGTATAGCTATTACTATTCATGGTGGTAGTAGCAGTTTTCTTAGTGATATTTCCTCCTTCTCTACTTCTTCCCTCCTTTTCTTTCTTTCCTTCCTCCCTTCCTTCCTTCCTTCCTTCCTTTCTCTACTACCCACAAATAGAGGGAAGTGTTCCAGGGAACTATCATTATGAAATGCCTTTATTATTATCATGTTTTTATATGGTCATTCCCTGATAATATTGAGTGTTATTATTAAATATGCTGATGGACAATTTTAAAGATAAGCTCTTAGAGAATTTTGAATTTTTCTATCACTCTTTTCCCCATGCCAATCCCTGTAATCATGTATATGTCTCCTGATCCATTTACAGCACAATAGGTTGCTATTATTTTTGCTTTACTGAGTCTCTACTGGTAGATTCCATTGCAGTTGTGACAGTAGCTGGATGTAGTCATTGCCTTGGAATGAGCTATCACCTGGATTTCTGCTCACTCCCTGGTAACAACCAGAGGAAACTAATGATACTGCATTGTCCTTTTTTCTTCCCAAACCTAAGAAGAAATAAAAATAAAAATATACAGTGTTAGTTTCCTAGGGCTGCTATGACACAGTACCACAAACTGGATGGCTTAAAACAACAGAAAATTAACTATTTACATCTGCCAAGATCTTATTTCTGAATAAGTTACATTCTGAGGTTTTGGGGATTAGGACTTTAGCGTATTTTGGGGGGGGGATGCAATTCAACTCATAACATACAATGCTTATTCCAGGTAAAATAATTTTTCAAGTAATTCTAGTCAAAGTCAGAATAAATGTCACAGTTGTGAAGTCCAAGTAAGGAAGAGGAAATTAAAGAATCACTGAGCCAACAGATATTTATTGAGCACTTAATGTGTGCCAACATGTAGGATGTTCTTTAAGTATCAAATAAACTATTTTTGTGGCATTTACAATTGAATGAAAGGATTTAGGATACTATATATGTTAACAAACAAATAGAGAAACATCCTATCACCTCAAATCATAGCCAACAATCCAGAAATAAATAAAATACCTCTGGCCATCCCAAAGTGAAGTTTCCAAGTATGCACACTAAATATACATACTGCGTTGTAGAAAGCTAGTTTAATGCTAGTCTATTTACTGCAATGTAGCATACAGTTCTAACAGTTGTATCCATTTGATTTTCAGTCTACCATTGATTAGTCAGGCATACTGAGAGCCGTGAGAATGACAACAGAAAATCTGATGACAAAAAGAGAGATGAAAGAAAAAACGATAACTGTAAAATCGTTACTTTCTGGGATCACTTAGTGTAGAACTAATACAATACGCTTCATCAGCTTCTGTGAATCTTATGCATTACGGTGCAGTGTAATGATTAGTGTTCAATGTAATCATCCCAAGATATTAAGAAATATTTTGATTTTGAACAATATATTTTATTCATTAAAATAGACAGACTTATAACACATTTTAGAGTTTGTTTCAAAATTATTTAAAAACACAAAATTTAATAATAGAGTACATAAGCATTTGGGCAGGTTTTACTTAAGAAGTATGTATGAATGGGACATCGATTTTTAGGATTTTAGTGCAGAGAAGGGAGATAAAATGCTGAGTTGGAAGGGTTGTAGATTAAGCAAAAATGCTAATGTCTAGGAGAACTTGGACCCCTCCTTAGCACTGAAAAATAAAATTGCCTTTGACTATGCCTCAGAGTTATATGAATCTAGTGAAATTGGCTCTAACGCTTTTCCCATCAAAAATGGTCCACGTGGCAATGCCTAATCATAGTAGATTCTGTAAACATCGGAGCCCAGGATGGATCAGGAATTGACCAGGTAGCTTTGCCTTCCTCTTGGTCAGATTGTAGAATTTCTAAGAAATGCATTACCAATTCAGATGTCCTCAGACATGTAGCAAGCATATAAATGAGTCAAGTATGCCAGGTATGAAGTATTATTTGGAGATAGAGTGGGACAGAATATGCTCATTTAAAAGCATTATCATTCATATTTTCTTTATGATCTCTGCTTACTGAGTCATCCAGACTGGAACTGAATTCAAGTCTAGAGCTGCCAGTTCTTAGCCTTGGCATCTAACATCAACCTATACAGTTCCAGACCCAAAAAGCCTTGGCCTTTTATGACTCCTACCTGCAATCATTCTCTTTGATCTGTCTTCACCCAATGGCATAGGTGTTCTGGAAGTGCTTTTAAGAATACTGATCCTGTGAGATATTCCTAAAAAATAGAATCTGGTGATCACATAATTTTGGAAAACAATACATATTATATTCCTCTCAAATGTTCACAATACACATTCACACATTAAAAGCTGAGAAGTCATTCCATAAAGAAAATGGTTTAACCCAATATATTGTTTAATTCAATACTGATCACACTTGGTTACTGGATTCCCCACTTGCTTTAAAAGTACATCACAAAGAAACAGTGTTATACAAAATATGCTCTGGTAAATTCTAAGTTAGAGGCATTTCCTCCTGTGGAACTGTGTATTAAACTCTATAAGTAAGAAAGGAAGAATTAACTCTTGTACATACAAAGAGTTTACATAACTTGTTATGTGTTGAAAGTGTGATACTTGTCTACTCTCAAGTTTTCATACAGGAAGGGAACATCCCTTAACAATGTCCTACTTTGTCCCTCCAATAAGTGCTGAGGGAAAAACCTTTGGCCCTTTTCTCCACTCAATTATTAGCTCCTTCCCTCGAAGACAGAGCGACTTCTTTGATTTGGCCATGTCCTGGTTATGAGTGGGTCAGCTTATACTGATGCCCAAATACGGAAACAGGCTATATATTTTTTTTTCCTATGCTTTGGAACACTTGCCCGTATCTCTCTCTTTTTTCTCCTCCCATGTTGACTATTTGGTAGGGCAGATATTCTGCCCTTAGAGGAAGGAAAATTCTGTCTCTTCTCTAGCCTAGCTTTACCAGACAGCTCCCTGCATTAGAAATACAGCCAACCTGCATCTTGCCCCATTTGTTTGAATTCTTTGTGTACATACCCGATTGGCCATTATTTGGAGGCAAAGAGGGGCCAGTGGTAGGATTCAGGCAGCAATTTCACCTACAACCTTCAATATTATGCACAAAATAAACAATTCACTCTACCAACCCATTGTCTATGAGTATCGGATAATAACATGAGCATCAGAACACTGTGTGGACTGCTGACCAATAAAGGAGAGAGAGAAAATGACCTTTATCATAGAGATCACCTTGTTTCCTTAGGCTGCTTTTTTTTTTCTTTCTTTTTTTAAATATAACCTTCAAAAATCAGTTATAAAAGACCCTGTGCATCTCAGACCATAATTTTTTGAGGAAATGATGTAACAGGCTGCTCTATTTCGAATCTTGAGAATATTTGGTTTTGGATCTATTTCAAATGTTGATGTTAGACTGATATGAAAATGCTTGTTAGTGCTCAAAATCCAGGACAAAGGTTATTTCCACCAAGCTCAATAGAAAGTAATAAATAATTTTGAAATATTGTTTTAAAATAAGAATATGAAATATTATAACTTCTCAAGCCTTCAAGTCTATGTTGGCTTATTATTGCCAATACAGCAGGTATAACAGAGGCTCTTGTCTCTGGCTTAGTATTCAGCTGCCTGGAGAGATCCACTCCTACTCACCAAGTCTTGTTCTTAAAGCTTTAGCCCATTCTTTCAAAAACTTTTATTCCATGCTGATGCATGTTAATTGTACTAATTCTCCCCATTTCATCTATATTTCAATAAAGCTTCTCTGTCTTGCCAATTTTATTTGTAATATCTGGAATTGTGGTAAATAATGCATTTCTGATAATACATTGAGCCTATCTATATGGAAGCACTACTAAAGCTAATCTGGTTATGAGAAAAGGCCATCATTAATCTGAATTCATAGTATCTATTGTGAGGGTTTATTTCTGTAAAAATAATGGTGTCTAGGGGTTTGGTCTAGAGTGCAAGGAGAACACAAGCTGTTTGCATCTGCCTCACTGCTTCACAAATGATCACGTGGAAGTGAAATGAAAAATTCTTTCTTATGCACTTGGTAGTAACTTTAAGTACCTTGCCCGTATTCGCTCCCTTGGCAGAAGAAAAAATTGCATATATGAGCTATATTATCCTATAGCCACATATTCCATTCACAACTAAAAAATACTATTTTAAGTTATATAGTCTACTAGCAACCTGTATCACGCATTGCTCTTGCAGCAAACGACATTTTATAAATGTAGATTTTTATCTTTTCCTTTGAGTTTCTATTGTTAAAGCAACTGACATAAAATCGGAATAACTGAGTCAGTTTGTATTGTTAGAAAGGAAAGGAAATACAATAAGAGTCTGGGTTCATTGTAATTTTTCAAATTCTGTTTTCGTAGTAGAAGTTTAAGCTTTCCACTTGTCTATCTTTGAGTCCTCTGCCACTTCTAGAAAGGTCTGAGAAGCAGGAATGATGGGCTTGGGAAGAGGTCAGTACCTTCACTAGATGTCTTTTCACTTGCTAAGATGCTTTATTGACCTAAAATATAATGAGGCAGTAATGTTTCATAAATCTTCCCATTAAAATAAAACAACTGCATTCTAAAAGCAAAGAAAACCGTCTTTGGAGTGTTCCACTTTTCAAAATATCTTGATAAGGACTCTGTCCCTTAACCAGTATGCACCAAGATTTATGCCCTTCGAGTGTGCTGACATTCTGAGCTCAGGAAGTTTTGGTTTGAATCCCAGCCTTGGCAGACAGATGGGGGATCATAAACCCTGGTATACAGCAATGGTTTTCTAGATAAACAGGAGACACTCAAGACAAGGAACAGAGAAAGAGGAGAGGAGGTGAATTCACCTCTCTGTAATCCACAAGCCTTTCTGATGCCCTTACAAGGATTTTGAGTGCATTTCTGCCAGTATCAGCAATGGTGAAGTTCACCTTCACTAAAATCTAATTCCAGCACTAACTGGCAGGCCAGCACTAGTGAAAATAACATTCCGGTTTCCTCCATGACCTCAGTCTCGACATGATAACGGGAGCCCTCAACAACTCATTTCTAGCTTGGAATTCTTGATGGTTTATTTAGTTTGACTGACTGTCGGAGATTGCCATTATGAATACAGTTGCTAGGGAAGGCCTGCCGTAGTGCTGTTTGGCTTTTAAAAGGGTCAGGATTTTGTAAGATCTCAAATAACACTTATGGCTTAATGTCTGCAAACAATGCGGCATTTAACATTTACTATGCATGAAGAGGATCATAGTTCATCATTTATTATTCAAAAATTATGTAAAATATTTTTGTGATGGAATATGAAGAATGTGTTCCAAATATTTGTGTGTATAAACAACACGTAATATATTTACCTTAAAACATCAATATGTAATCAAAGAGGTATTTAAAGTTCTGTGACATGAAGCCAAATTTAAATATTTCAAAATTCAGACTTTTAATTGCATATCTTTCAAGAGAATTAAACTGAGCTCTGGTAGTCTTCAGCTAAGTGAACATGTATTTCCTTGTCCCAGGAGAGTAACATTTTTAATGGTAAAGAAAGGCTAGGTGGTCCGTTTGTCAGACTTTAAATACACAAAGTTCTCAATTAAAAAATTGTGTGCTTCATCTTCTTATTTTACATGTTCCAACAACATATTTTGGCTTTTTATAAATGAAAGTGATTACAAATATTGGTTTCCCGAGACTGTGGAAGATGGAAACCACTATATTCTAAGTAACGATTTGCTTTTTTTATTTGTAATTTGAATCTTGAAACTCCTTTCAAATAAGAGAGTAGATTTCAATAGAATATAAGAGCCAAATGATTTGGGTGAAAATGAGAATGGATCCAACAAAAATTTTCTATTACTATGATATATAAATAATATTAATGTTTAGTTACTGATTTAGTAGTAAGACATCTATTTGGTAAAAGTGACCTAAATGTGTTTAACTGCAGAAAATTTGACAGAAAGTCTATGTATGACAATCAAGACTCTTCCATCCCTTTATAGACTTGATCTGTTTGTTTTGAAAATGAATCATTTCCAAATTATTATTTTAATTATGTGTGAGACACTTAGTACATCCTGAAAAAGTGATACATTCTTCTCAATATTTATGCTCATTGTAACTCACACTAAGTCTTTCTAGGAAAGGGTGACAATTTAGCTTGATATGAGAATTACAAAGATTGTGAGTTCATGAAATAAATCTCTCCCCCACCTCCCTTCATCTGCCTTTTCTCCTTTGTATTAATAGCTGTTTGTTGTCTTTGTTTCATGTCATCCTTATTGCTTATTTCTGGCACTGCATATTTTTAAACATTATGTGCTT
The DNA here is from genome assembly GCA_963575035.1 of Avahi laniger. Lineage (NCBI taxonomy): Eukaryota > Metazoa > Chordata > Mammalia > Primates > Indriidae > Avahi > Avahi laniger. The sequence goes on along the minus strand of CAUYSK010006023.1, from coordinate 36,819 downwards.
AACAAATATATATTAGGTACTAATGACATACAAGCATGTGGTTGGGTGCTACAAAAAAGTTCTCTCCCCATTTGCCAAGGTGGACCAGGAAGAAGGGGAGGCAACATACAATGGCATATCTCTTTACGGTTTTCAAAACTCATTTACTGGAGGCCATCTCACTGCTGTTCGTCCCTGCTCCACATAACATCGAGGTAGAGCCAATGCTGGAAATCAGGTCTCTGCACTTTATTGGCTCATAATATACTTGGTAATTTTATCTTATAAACATGATTAAAACTTCTCCCTAAATGGAATATTTCATGTTTTGACTTAGGAGTTTTGTTTGCTCCCAAATTACATTTATAAGTTTTGAATTATTGGCTGCCATTGACTTTAATTAAACTCATTATGGCCTCACGTGTCTGGCACTTGTTAGGGAGGAAAAAAAAACAAATTTAAAAATGAGCCAAGTGACTTGATGCAAGCTCTTTCAACAAATAGCCTTAATAAGCCATGCTGGCCACAACTCAGCTAGCAGCATGCTACTTGACCCTGGCCACCGTTTTTTATGCTAAAAAAATGTGAGTTCATCTTCCTTATTCTTCAATAAAGGATGTACTCTGTTCAAGTAAATGCCTTCAGTGACTTGGTTTGAATAGAAGTGCATGCAAAATAATTTTCTTATTATTTCTTTTATGTGGGATGGGCTCTTGACTAAGGTAAGGAGTGAGAAAACATACTGGCTAATTGGGCCCTTCTTACTCTCTGTCACCAGGATATTCAAACCTTCAGTTAGGAAAGGAAAATGTCTATCAGCCATACAGACCCTGTGGTGGCAGTATGCCACACACCCCTGTTTCTGGAGTCATCCGGATGGCGGACAGAATGTCTCAGATTCATGTGGTTGTTCCTCATTGTGTAAACAATGCTACTAAGACAATTTTTTTTAAAAAGTACCCATATTCAAACTCTTTAATGATCTAAGTTGCAGGTCTTTTTACTTTAATTTAAAAAATGTATTTGGGTGTTGATTCCTTTAGTATTCCAGGTTCATCACTTCACAAATGGCAAAACAGAGACCCGGAAAACTAAAAGAATTACCCAAAGGTATCTGACTAGGAAGGACAGAATGTAATCTCAAACCCAGAGGACTTGCAAGGGAGGCTCTTTTCACCATACCGTACTACCTCTGTGAATACTGCACACATCAGAATACCTGTTTGCGATATTGATTATACACTCCAGGAATTCCCAATCCTTCCCATTAAAATTTTTTTTTTCCTCTTTAGAGGTGGGTTCTCACTCTGTTGTCCAGGCTGGAGTGCAGTGGCACGATTATAACTCACTGCAACTTCAAATTCCTGGGCTCAAGCAAGCCTCCCACCTCAACCTCCCAAATAACTGGATCTATGGGAGAGTGCCACCATGCCTGTTTAATTTATTTTTTTATATTTTGTAGAAATAGGGACTTGCTGTGTTGCCCAGGCTGGTCTCAAACTCCTAGCCTCAAGCGATCCTCCTGCCTTAGCCTCCCAAAGTGCTGGGATTATAGGTGTAAACCACCATGTCCGGCCTCCAACCATTCCCATTTGCCAATGTGGACCAGGGATAAGGGGAGGCAACATAACAATTGTCTGTCTCTTTATAGTTTTCAAAGCTTATTTACTAGAGGAAATCTCACTCTAGTTTATTCCTGCATTCATTTATTCAACAACCAGTTTCTAAGACGTTTTCCACCAGCGTCCTGCTCTTCTATCTCCATTAGCTATCCAGCCCCGTTCCATGGTCACTCTCCCCCTTCATTCATCAGATCTCAGATCCTATAATTCTAATTTGTTCTGTGAAGTATTAATGGTGTCTTTAATTTTCTGCTAGGCCTAAATGAAACAATGGGAAATACAATACGATGAGGTCAGAGAAATGCATGTATAGGATAGGATATTCAGTGATCTTTAGTTTCCATCAGTTTCCTGGCTATAAACTCTGATTATCCCTTCCTCTTCCCCCCCAGATCAAAAGGAGTGTGTGTTTACTCTGGAGATTCAGGGGGTGAACGTAGGGCTATAAATTTACTTTAAGTTTTGCAGCGGTTGCAGGGAGGGGAGTAGTCAGGAATGGTGGTAATGGAGAGTCAACTGTTCTTAACGGAAAAGAGAAACGTGTGTGTAGGGGAGGGGTGGAGGGATGAGCCTAGAGGTAAGAAAGCTCTACTAGTGGAGCCTGAGAAAAAGACAACGGCAATGGAGGTGGCAAGCAGGTTCCTTGCCAAAGGCTTCCTACGTAACAGCCTGCAGAGGACCCGGACCCCACAGTAGCTTGGAGCTAAGACAAATCCTATTCTCATTGCCTGTGGTGGGTACGTATTACCAAAGTCTCAACTTGGCATTTTAAATACATTTTCCCAGAGAATATTGTTGTAAGTTGTTAAATTCTTCAGTATTATTCCTATGGTACTTCAGGTAAATAATAGATTACTTAAGCATTGTTTCTTTGGGAATATGTGCTTTAAATTCTTAAGAGTGAATTAACAAAATGGCTTTTGGAACACAAATCATTCTTAAGTAGGAGAGGGCCTATATTGGACTGTAGTTTCATCCCTAATTGTAGTATGTAGCATGTAGACATCTTGAATCACTATTTAATCCACACAAACATCATGGCATAAAAGATCAGCAAGGATTTAATCATTAAGGGAGAAAGTTGATATTTAACATGATAAAAGGCTTTAATCGAAACTGAACTTCGTTTCTTTAACACAAAAGAAAGTAAACAGAAAGTGACATTTGTTAAATGCTTCTAGCTTTCAGGCTCTATGCTAAATGCTTTATATTATTTCAGTTAGTTCTCACAACAATCAAGTGAAGTGGACAATATTATTCCCATTTATAGGTGAGCAAACAGAGCCTCAGAGAGATTAAGAAATTTGCAAGGGTTGAAGTGAAGATTCATTGTTAAAGTTTGTGTTTACTTACTTGAGCTCTGCTCTATAGAGCGATTTAACAACCTGTTTATTGTTGTAGCTCCTTCTTCCTAGGTCTTTCCCTTCACCAAATCTACCACAAAGGAATCAAATTGGGCTTTTCCATTTTCTCAACCAATGTTAAAGGTCAATTACGACAATATAAAGCAACTTGATTCACTCATAAAATCATCTGATATACCAAACATTCAGAAAAATTAAGAAATTTTGAGATTAGCATAGTTTATTGCAGCCAAAATTCGTAAGAATAGTGAAAACTAAAATATCTAGGTCTTTCCAAATATCTAGATGTTCACATTTTGCCTTAATATTTGGTGATATTTAGACACTATTTGTATATGTCACTTCATTGAGACCAAAGTAAGAAGTACCACATAAGGTAGAATGCAATGTTTTATTTTATAGAAGTGTCAGGTTTTAGTCTGAAACTGTCGTTCACGGCGCTCTCATGGCCGAAGAATGACCAGACACGCCAAAGTTAGGCAAGCATGAAAATGAGGTTTATTGAGGAGAAAAAGATAGGATCATAGGGCAAGAACAAGATATAGGTTTACAGAGCATGGTACAGACGCAACAGATGACGACCGGACCCATTGTCGCTGCAGGGCAAGTAAAAGGAAAGGCAAAGAGAGAGAGCTTGGCCAGGGTCTGTGTCCCATTTTATGGTGTCCAGATAGGGACCTCCCTTGCGGTTCAGAGGTCGCCATGGACCACTTTCATTAGGGAGTCATATGACCTGAGCCTTAACTACATGAGGGTTCTAGGTCACTTTCTGGACTTTATGGTACCCATGTGGCTTGGCCCGTGGGCTAGAGAGTTCTCTGCATTCTTTTGCAGCTGGCACACCAAGTTCTGATTGGCAGATGCGTAGGGTAGTCCCTCCTTCCCCAGGTATGGAGAATTAGGGTGGGGTAGGACCAAGATGGAGGCAACAGCACCCACATTCGTCCGTAGGAGACCCGAATCCCTCGCTATCTACCTAACAGAAGGATTTCATAGCTGTCTGATATTTCTCTCTTAAATGAGAAAACTTGTCATACAGTTATACTTGCTCTTGTCTTCGTCAAGTGTCATGTAACTGTCAAATGCCAGACTAGCCACAGTAGTCACAACTATTATAAATCAATGCAGTTATCATAAAGTGTGATTAATGTTAAATATGAATTGAATTTTATTTCCATATAATCTATAGCAATGATCTTTGAGGGTAAGATGTATAATATTTGAATACTTTGAGCATTGGGTAGTTAAATTACAGACAAAAGACATTTATTCCACTCTTAAATGGCATTCCTATACTTGTACCAGTAGCCATTTTTATAACACAGACAAAATTTTGATATTAGAAATGAGATGTAACTTTGGAAGTTATTTTATCTATCATTTGATAAATTTCAAATATTCTTAATTTCATATCCTCTGGCAAACTCCTAGTGACTATAGCAAATGCGATTTGGCCGGGTATTTCCTCAAGGGTAAAGGAAGAGAGAGAAGTGCAAGTGCATACTAGACTAGGAAGTTTAATAACACGTGATCTATTAGGAAACCTTCAAGAGGTCACACTGGACTGGAAAAATACATAAAGGTATGAGGAAGAAAAATGAGTCAGGCCTAGCTGATGTATACTAGCAGATCTCCTTGCAGGACCACACATGGATTACCATATTTCAACGTTCTCACATGAAGACTTCAGTTATGAACCCTGTAATCCCACGCCATACTTTCCTGGCCTCCTCATTTCCATGGACATAGAATATATTATTTCCGACCTTTCCCCCTACACTGCCTCTAATAACTCTTCTCCATAATAATTAATACCCAGATAATAGTTTCAGAAGTTTATTGATTTTAATTTTAGGTCAGAAAGAAGGATTATTTCAGCTTAAGAATTTTCTTTAGTTTTTCTAGATAGAAGTTCCAAAAGTACCATCTAAAATGAAACAACTGGAAATGCAGTCTTAGATGCATCATTAGAACAAATATAGCTCCTATCATTTTATGGATGAATCAGACATCCCTCTCACTAATCTAATCAAAAGGCTCTCTTTTTTTTTTTTGGTTCTCCCACACATTTGCCATCTAGTGTGAAAATGAGTCAACTGGAAAGTGCATTTAGTGTGCTCTTTGAAGAAAACGTTCTCGCCTAAGAACTAAGCAACAAGAAAAACAGTCTTTATTCACTCATCATATTTAATATTTTAGGTACAATAGGTTCTCTGATATATGTCAATTTCTCTCTTCATTGACAGCTTCTCAGTTGCAAAGTGCTGTGTACTTTGTATTCATTCAGCAAAATGTTCATTGTTCCCACCTATCCCAACAGAGAATTCTATTGTAATATTTATGTGGTGTTTTGCATTATTTCTAGCTGGAAAAATTTCCAGCAGAACTTAGGAATATATCAAGTTATAAATCTTCTGGAGCCTAGAAAACAGATCAGAAATGCTTTTACTCTTTCTACCATTTTTATTTGTTGAATCACTTTGATTTAGTGTTGACCACAAGACTTCTGTGACTTTGTTTATCCTTTCCATCCATACTATCCCCTTTTTGTAACCAAGGGGATGGGACATGTCACCACATCGTAAGTGACATTCCTGGAAATAATGACTTATTGATATACCTGACAATGATGTTACAAGGCTTGAAACAGCAGCTGATTCAGTTTAGACTAAACTGATTTCTCTAGGTGTCATCTCTCAATGTATGGAACCCAATTATTTTAGTAAAAAATTTTAATAACAGACAGATAAAACAGAAAAGAAGAGGTAAAGATTAGGTCACAATATATAATGTATATTTTTTGTTCTCAAATATTATTTTAAAAGATTAATTGTCCTTTAATTTGATCTAAAAAGTTTTAAAGGGGGTAATCTTTGAAAGACTGTGATTCCTTTTTTTTTTTTTACAATAATTGAAACCCCTGGAGCCCAGGATTCTAAAATTCTTTATAAGTGACTAAACCACTATGTACTCAAAAATTTAAATAAATCTTTTATATTTTAATTTTGACAAATTCTTCGTAATTTGTAGATCGTCATTAATTATGTTGCAGTGGGGTGGTATTTATGAGGGAATACAATTTTTCTTTTCATTTCTCACTCACACAACTCACTTTTCCTCAGGGGCAGATGCAAATTTATCTTTTTTGTTTCAGCATACACGCTTAGGGTTATTCAATGGTGCATTAAAATATTAGGTTTTGAAGTAAATATACATAACAGAACTGCCTTAGTCTTGCTGTTCTACCACTGATCAAATATTCACGTCGAAATCTGACATTGCTGTTAAGTCCAAAGAAGAAGGAGGAAGGGAACCAATATTTATTGAGCGCTTACTTCATGTCGGGTCTTTTCTATGGGACGTCTCATTTAATCTTCTCATGCTATGGTGTGGACAATATTTTCTCAGTTTTGGAAATGAGGCACAGATAGGTTAAAAAACTTATTCAAGTTATCCCAGCTAGCATTTTCAGAGCCAAGTTTGGGCCTGTTTCTTGTCTCCAAGTATGTCCTATTATAACACGCTACATGCATTTCCAAATGATTTCTTGCTTTCTGAATCTTGAATCCATATAGTGTGAATGTGCAATTACTTATTCTATTTAATTTCTTGTCATTTAATCTTTTCTTTCTCATTGTCAAAGCTGGGTAATCTCAGATTTTTGTATACTTACTTTATACTTAGATTTGCTTTTAGAATATTGTGATTTTATACCTTAGTACCTTAGTATCTTTAGTACCAATTTCTATATGTAGTTTATGTTGAACTGGGTAAATGCTTCAGAGATCACTCAGGTACAAAATGCAGAATCATAGCATTGTAAAGGACCTTAGAAATAACCTCCAGCTCCCAAGTCTATGTTTATCATTATGATCAGAATGATCTCTCTTTTTAAACTTTATTTTATTTTATTAATTGACATATGATAATTGTACATATTAATGGGGTGTCTAGTGATGTTTTGAAACATATAATGTATAGCATTCAGATCAGGGTAATTAGTATGTAAATCATCTCAAACATTTATCATTTCTTTGTGTTGGAAACACTAATATCTTCCTTCTAGTTATTTGAAACTATATAATTTAATATTGTTAACTGTAATCATCCTACAGTGGTATAGAATACTCAAACTTATTTCTCCTGACCAGCTGTAATTTTGTATCCTTTTTTTTTCTCATTTCTTTTTTTTTATTTCAGCATATTATGGGGGTACAGATGTTTAGGTTACGTATGTTGCCCTTGCCCCCCCCCAAGTCTGAGCTTCAAACGTGTCCATCCCCTGGATGGTCCACATTGCACTCTTTGTGTATGCATATACCCATCCCCTTCCCCCACCTCTCCCTCCCCCTGACCAACATCCAATAGATGTTATTCTTATATGTGCACTTATGTGTTGATCAGTTAATACCAATTTGCTGGTGAGTACATGTGGTGCTTGTTTTTCCATCTTGGGATACTTCACTTAGTAGAATGTGTTCCAGCTCTATCCAGGAGAATACAGGAGATGCTATATCACCATTGTTTCTTAAAGCTGAATAGTACTCCATGGTATGCATATACCACATTTTATTAATCCACTCATGTATTGATGGACACTTGGGTTGTTTCCACATCTTTGCAATTGTGAATTGTGTTGCTATAAACATTCGGGTGCATGTGTCTTTCTTATACAGTTTCATTTGTTCTTTTGGGTAGATGCCCAGTAATGGGATTGCTGGATCAAATGGTACTTCTACTTGTATCTCTTTAAGGTATCTCCATAATGAATTTCTTCCTATCCTTCCATTTTCCCTGTCATTCCCAGTGGCTGGTATCTGTTCTACTGTTTACTTCTATGAGATCAACCTTTTTTAGCTTCCACATCTGAGTGAGAATATATGGTGTTTAACTTTCTGATTCTAGATTGCTTTACTTAACATAATGTCCTCCAGTTCCATCCATATTGCAGTGAACGGTAGAATTTCATTCTTTTTGATGGCTGACTAGTATTCCATTATGCATATATATATATATCACATTTTCTTTATCCATTCATCTGTTGTTGGACACCTAGGTTGATCCCATATTCTGGCTATTTTGAATAGTGCTACAATAAAATGGAGGTGCATATGTCTCTTTGATATATTGATTTCCTTTCTTTTGGATATACATCCAGTAGTAGAATTGCTGGATCATATGATTATTCTATTTGTGGTTTCTTGAGGAACCTCCATCCTGTTCTCCATAGTGGGAGTACTAGTTTACATTCCCTCCAACAGTGTATAAAAGTTCCCTTTTCTCCACATTGCCATCAGCACTTGTTATTTTTTGATGATAGGCATTCTAAGTGGGGTGAGATGATACCTCATGTGGCTTTGGTTTGCATTTCCCTGATGATCAGAATGATCTCTTTAAAACGTTTTAGACTATCTCATTTTTGCTCAAAAGCCCCCACAAGGCATCCTATCTCCCTCAAAGGTGAATCCAAAGCCCTTACAAGAATCTGTAATAATCATCCCTCGCCTGTCTGCTCCCTCATAGCACTGACCGCATTGGCCTCTTTGCTGTTCCTTGAACAAGCCAGACACTTTCCCACCAATGGCCTTTGCATCACCTGTTTCCTTTGCTTGGAGCATTTTTTCCCCCCAGATACTGGTATGGCTCATTTTCCCATCTCTGTCAGGTCTTTGCTTAAATGTTACCACTGCTATTAAGGCCTTTTCTCACCACCTCATTTACAATTGCAAACTCTCACTCCTCACTTGCCATGCCTCTTAGCTGCTTCCTTTCCCTCCATTGCACTGAATACACTCAACATATCTTGTATTTATTTATGGTAAATTTTTCCATCTCCCCCTAGTAAAATGTAACCTCCATGAAGAGCTGAAATTTTTACCTCTTTTGTTCTGAGGTCTCCTTAGCACCTGGGACAGTGCCTGATACATGGTTAGTAGACAATATGTATTTGTTAAATGAATAAATCAATGTAAATTCCAGCACACATTACTCAGAGAATGCCACGTTGAGTTCAATGAAGGGTCCTGGGAAAATAAGAAAAAAAGAAATTTAATATTCCAAGCTTGTTAGTGCGAAAAGATAAAGAAAAATTTAATCTGAGACAGCTATGTATTGGCAAGTGACTCTTTTCCTATCAAAGAAGCCACTTGAGAAAAATTCAGTGTTATTCTAAAATAAAAGATATCAGCAAAAAACTAAAACTGGAACTACCATGTAATCCAGAAATCCCACTTACGGATATATATCCAAAGGAAATGAAATCAGGATGTTGAAGAGAGAGCTGCACTCCAGTGTTCATTGCAACATTATTCACAATAGCCAAGACGTGGAAACAACCTTAGTGTTCATCAATGGTTGAATAGATAAAGAAATTGTGAATACAGATGTGTGTGTGTGTGTGTGTGTGTACGTGTGTATGTGTATAAAATGTATATATAATGGAATATTATTCAACCTTCAGAAAGAGAAGGAAACCTTCCTACTTGGGACAATGTGAAGGAACTTGGAGAATATTATGCTAAGTAGAATAAATTAGGCACAGGAAGATAAATATCACATGATTCTGCTTATACGCTGAATATAACAAAAATCGAACAGAGAAAAAGAGAATAGAATGGTGGTTTCCAGGGGCTGAAGGGTGGGAGAAATGGGGAGATGTTGGTCAATTGGTATAAACTTTCAGTTATAAGGTGAATAAGTTCTAGAGATCTAATATACAGCATGGTAACTATAGATAATGTACTGTACGTTTGAAATTTGCTAAGAGAAGAGATCTTAAGTGCTCTCACCTCACACAAAAAGGTAACTATATGAAGTGATGGATACATTAATTAGATTGATTGTGGGACTCATTTCACAATGTATACCTGTATGAAATCACCACATTATATACTTTAAATATATACAATTTTTAATTTTTCAATCATATCTTAATAAAGCTGGAAAATATTTTACAAAGATGTTGGTACACATATCTGACATATGTTGCTCCATGAGTGGGGAGATGGTGACTACTGTTGTCACATATGTAAATTCCATACCATCCATACAAGTCTTGGTGGCTTTCATTAATTGGCATTTCTTCAATCTATAATACTCTGAGGGAAAAGCAAAATGTATAAGCATCTATGAAGTAAACATATGAAGTAAACCTGTTCTTAGCATGGCTGAAATGACTGAACATAAGGAATATCTTCTATTCAACCTTCTGATCTCATCGCTGTGTAAAGGGAAATGTAGTTTTGGTACTACAGATTGGATTTGAAGTGAGGTGAAGAGAAAGAAGTTAGTCTTCATTAAGAATAAAATAATATGATTTATTTTTTGTCCCCATGTGAGATATGTCACTCTATGTGACTACTGAACTGTAAAGAAGGCTGTAAAGGGTTGCACGGAAATAAATACTATGTGTTTCCAATGAAAGATAAAGTCTAATGTAAATGTACGTTACTTAATGTCACTAACTTCTATTACTGGGCAGTAGGATTGCGGCAAAGGAATGAGAGCAGCTGTCAAAAAATTTTTACTGTTTACTTTGAACTGTGCAATAAATTTGTTTTTAAGTAACATAAGCTCAATTTCTAGTTCACAAAAAGCTAATTTGGAAAAAAAAATCATATGTTCTGTTAAGACATATTCTACACATGTGACTAACAGTGTTGGGACCATTGAATTTGCTCAATAAATATTTTCTTGATTAAGTAAATAAATGCATGAATGATTTTTAATTCCCAGGAATTAAATGGGAAGGGAGGTCAAATGGAACAGTTTCATGGAATTCTGAAAAAGATTATAGCAACTATAAACAAAGAACATGGCCTATGTAAAGTGTCCCAGAGAACAAGGAAAGCCTGGACTCTTTCCAGAGTCAGACCAGGAATGCCAAGAGACCTGCAGGGCAAGAGCAGGGCAGAGTTTGGGCTTGAAGCCAGGAGGCCCGAGGCAAGATTGGAGCCCCGTTTGGGACAGTGGCCACAGGCCATATCCTGGGCCTGTGGGTGATGTTGGAAAGACCAAAGCCAGGTTAGAGGCCAATCATCAAGTCTTGCATATAAAAATTCATTTCAAAATAAAAGAGAAAGTATGACATTTCCTAATTCAAGCTCTGATTATATTTAGTCACTTTGGTAATTTCAAGATGAGGTATCCCAGAGAATCCCTTTGTGATGTTTTAGGGAAAAATATTAACTTTTGGAAAAATGCTCTTTATAGTCACTTGCAGTATAGATTGTCTCTGTCTCAGTTAAAAATCAACAAATATTAGTCATTTGCCACATAAACATCTTTGCATTCATTGTCTTCCATTGAGATGATGTTACTTTTCTAGGCAATATTTCCTCACCCAAATCAGGTTGTGGATGATGTGGGACAGTGGAAGATCTCTTCTCCTTCTGACAATAAGACAAAGTAAGCTGTGCTCACAGCTCTCCATGAGGCTATGAACGTTCCAAAATCCCACTGAGGGCATCTGTCTTCTCTCCCATAGTGTTGACTATGAGTTTCACGTTTGGATGGATGTGCACATACCTTGGTGATCCACAGGATAATGCTAGAGATTTCATTGCATAGTAGTGTGAAGATCTAGCTGCTGATACCCTGTTGGTGTTCATGTGTGTTAGTGTGCCTCCGAGTGTGTGCTTGTGGTTAGATTAATCAGGAAAACCTTGAGTTTCATAATTTGTCTTGTGGCCAATTACAGTGTGAGAAAAAGCAAAGGAATGGAATTGATCAATTATACAGAGTCCTAGACCAAGGAGAGAAAGCACCAATTAAACTAGTATTGTGCTAGTTTCTTGTTTGTGTGATATATAAAGTAGTTTTTTTGGGGAACTTGGGTAGTGTTTGTTCATAAAGTCAAGACACCTACACCCTAGAGGCTCCATTTTCAACTCTGAGAGTGTTTTCTACAAACTGGGTTCATTTCCTGTATATTCTAACTTTCTCACTTAGACAAAAATGAGAATCTCACAAATGCGCAGAAGCCAATGACATCATATATAACATGGACTGGATGATGGTACACTTAGGTCGATTTGTAACTAGTGGAATGCTCAAATTCAAAGGATGAGGATTAATAGATGTTAGTAATCTTTGAGATGGTCTTATGGTATACCATGTGGGATAGGAAATATTCTTCACACCAAATCAGGAACACCTCAAATATGAGGGTATAATAAAATACATTTGAATGTATAAGGTTATATAATACCATATATGGAAAATATGTGTACATTAAAACAGCTCACAATACCCATATACACACAACTGTATGTATTTGTCAAGGATAGACACCTATCCAGGAATTTGTAGCAAACACATTTGAGAGGATGCCTACAGGAAGGCATGAGAGTGGGATTCCAGAGGGAAAGGTACATTAATACAGTAAATTAAGCCAAAAGAGTGACAATATAGAATTTAATGATGATTACATGCTAAGAATTAAAGAGTATGAACATTACAACTTTTTGCACATGAGGTCCAAAGAGATAATAAAAGAGAGAAAAGTAAATGAATTTACTAATAATTAATATTAAGCCCAAAATATTGGTATAAATCTAGCTAAGAATGGCTTCCTAGCTAGATTTATACCACTATAGCAATGGTTATGTGAATGAAAAAGATGTGGGGTTTTAGTTATCTGTAGCTTGGGCCATTAGCGTGACGTGACTGCCAAAATATGCTAACTCCGGCTGCAGTAAAGAAAGCACAGAACAAGGGTAATTCTACTTAGAAATCATACCCTGGTGGTGATCACCAATCTGGTTGCCAAAGTTTACAGATGTTAACAATGTCTTGGTGAAGAAAACAATGTCACAGAAGTAACCTCAATATAACCAATAAGAGTATGAAACTCAAGGATAACTCAGCTGTGCAAAAAAATGCACTTTCTTAATCAACTGTAATAACACAATGTCTGCCTTTAGCCTCTGCTCTCCTGAGTTGATGGAAAGAATCCTAATCCAACTAAGAATACCCCCTCCTTCTCAAGTTGTTATTCAATTCTGGGTCTTGGGCATTGCTCTGTGGTAAGGGCAGCAGTTTTTAGTTATCAGTCCCATAGGTAACTGATTCACGTCATTGTGAATGTGTGCTCTTTTCAGCTTCGCTACACTCCACTGCTTCTTTGTTACCTGCAGTAAAGCTGATTCTGGGTTTATCTGCCCAGGGAATCCCTCAACTATCTCTGCTTGGCATTTGGCTGGCTTACAATTGGTCTTAGTGGGAAGTGTCTACTCTTGGAAGCCATGGAGTTGTCTCTCTCTCTCTTCTTTTCCCCCAAATTCTGGGAAATGTTCTTTTAGTACAGGGAAAATATTTTCCTTTTCATATTCTTCAAGTTCTTAATTTACATTCCTCTGCAGTATTAGACTTTTGAAAGACAAAGCCATAAAAATTTCTAAGTTCTACTTTGCCATATCCTTTTCCCAAATCCATACAGATTTAGAGCTATTTCTTTGAATGAGAAAAGGGAAAGAAAAGAAATACAAGCAAAAATAAAACAAACAAACAAAAAACAACAAAACTAAAGAAGAGATTCTGTTTTCCAGAGAGATAGGAAAAAATTTTCTAGTGGCAAGAGTTATTCAATTATAGAGTGGACTGCCTTAGGTATGAGTTTATCATCAGACAGTTTGTTTCTACTGACTCAAATTTTAGTGATGTTGTAGAGGTGTTTTAAGAGTGGATGAAATGACATCTGATGTTCCAGCCCCATGAGAGAGCCTAGGACAATGGTAATCTTACATTTTACCACTGCAAAGTGTTAAAATGGTGGTGCATGATAACTGAGAGCTTACAAAGTGACTAATGAAAGAAGGAAATATTTAAATTTAAAATATAGTAGGAGATGGGAAAGCTTGGCACAGAGCATTTAATTGATATATTGAGTTAAATTTTATTAGATTTTTAAAGAATTTGTTTCTTTGAAGAAAATAAGAGCAAATATGTTAATATTTGTGGGAGGAGGGAGGAGGGGACGGGTATATGCATACACAAAGAGTGCAATGCGCACCACCCGAAGAATGGACACACTTGAAACTCAGACTTGTGGGGGGAGGGGGGCAAGGGGCAACATACGTAACCTAAACATCTGTACCCCATAATATGCTGAAATTAAAAAAAATAGGACTATGTATTGTCATAAAAGCAGGTAAGTATAAAGCATACCTACAAAATCTATAACCCATTTTTAGGGAAACGAGTTTTTATGATTCACCAAATATTCATGTCAGGTTGCAAGCAAGAAAATGAAAACCTGCTACCTGTTAAAATAAAAATAAAATTATTCATAAAAAATATTTGACATATAAAGTATATTAACATATTTGCTCTCTTTTCATTTTTAGCTGATGTGCTTCAAAATAACCATATATTTTTTCCTCCAGATTTTTTCAAATGATACATATGCATCTATGATTCAGTGTACTCCATTAAAAGAATATGAAATATGGATAAAGATATGCAATTGATAGCTGAAATCTTAAAGTGACTAGAAATTATAAGATCTGCCCTGAATATGAATCTGATCTGGTTTTTCTGTTCCAGCCCACTCTGCAATGAGTCTAAACTGCCATACAGAAAAAGACACAAAGAAAGCTTGCTGCTCTAATGAAAGGTTTATGAATGGTTTACTGTTTCATTTTTGAATGTCATATTTGTTGCTCTTAATAGGGCCAGGAGGGTCAAAGGAAAATAACTGAAATGGTTGAGTCCAGATATTATCTGCTATCTTTTCCAAAAATGGTAGATAATGATGGATGTGATGGCTAATTTCATGTGTCCTCTTGACTGGGCCATGGGATGCCCAGATATTTGGTCAAACATGTTTTTTTCTGAGATTAACATTTAAATTGGTAGGCTGAGTAAAGAAGATTGCCCTCCCTACCGTGGGTGGGCCTCATCCAATCAGTTGAAGGCCTGAATAGAATGAAAAGGAAGGTTGAACCTTTCATGAGTAAGAAGAAATTTTTATTGTGTCATTGTCTTCAAGCTGGGACATTGGTTTTTTTTCTGCCTTTGGTCTCAAACTGAAACATGGCACTTCCTTGGTCTTGACCCTGTTGGCCTTTGGACTAGAACTATGCCATCGACTCTCCTGGTTCTCAGGCTCATGGACTCTGAGTGGATCTACACCATCTCTCTCCATGGTCTCTAGCTTACTGATGGAAGATCTTGGGACTTATCAGTCTGCACAACCGCATGAGCCAATTCCTTACAATAAATCCTTTTCTGTCTATATATATTTCCTGTTGCGTCTGTTTCTTTGGAAAACCCTGACTAATACGAGGTGTGGATCCCTAAGGGTCTGAACACTGCTTCATATCCTCTGAATAATAAACTAATCATTAACCGGCTTTGTTACCCAAAGATGTAAGCTGCTGTGTTTTCTCTTCAATCATTGATGTATGGTTTTATTTGCTGCTAATTGAGTTATGATTTCCTCCACCTACCTCTTGTTAGAGCAGCACTAGTCAGTCCCAAGTAATGACTGAAAATGGTGTTGTAGGGACAGGCAGCATTCATAACCTTGCTTTACTAAACTGCTTTAAATTGAGCTGTGTAAGAAAACTAGAATTAGTAAAAAAGACGTTTGGAAGCATTGAGAAATATAAATATGAAAACCTACCTTTCAACTACTTTCTCTCATTTTCTCTCCCAAAATTTGTTCAGAGAAAACTCATGTTTTTT
Organism: Avahi laniger; assembly: GCA_963575035.1. Lineage (NCBI taxonomy): Eukaryota > Metazoa > Chordata > Mammalia > Primates > Indriidae > Avahi > Avahi laniger. The sequence goes on along the minus strand of CAUYSK010006023.1, from coordinate 21,167 downwards.
TCTGAGTGCTAGGCTTTTCTTCTAGGCTTTTATATCCAGAGAGTTCTTGTGAGGCAGAAAGGCTAAGAGGTTTGAATGAGATGTGCTTTGAATAACTTTATTCTGATGACAAAGGGAATACAAGATGAAGCATTACCTTTTGTTTTGTAATCACTTTTCTAACTCATTTACTTATTCATTTCATCCAGCAAATATATATTGAGCATCTACTATGTGCCAGGCATTATTCTTAGTGCTAAGATACAACAATGAACAAAAAATGACAACAATTTCTGCCCTGTGGAACTGACATTACGGTGGGGCAAAAATGACAATAAACAAAATAAATTAGTCAAGTATATGGTATTTAGATACAATCATCTTTGAAATTGGCACATTTTCCCTTAAGTTTAACCAAATTAATTAATATGTATAATTTTAGCATAGTTGTCTATGTTTTAGGTTTGTACCCTCCTTCTCTTTTCTATCCTTAGATAATCTTGCCACTCAATTCTATTTTATTCTATTCGAACTCACAGGTATCCATTGAGCTCACAGAGTGCTAGGTGCTCTGATAGGTGATTTATGGAAAAATAAAGTCATATGTTTTCTGCCCTCAGAGAACTTTCAATCAGTGGAAAGTTAAGCTTTGTAGAATAGCATTTACATCAAACAGAATATTCTCAAGTCGTATGGACTGGAGATTGGGAAGGAATCACAAAGGCCTGTCTTGTAAAGGAAGGTGCCATCATAGTTTATTACGATGAGCCTTAAGACTCCAGAAGGAAGGACTGGAAAAGGGAGATTATGTCAGTCTATAAGAAAGGAATGGTGAAAGATGTGAATGACTGTTCCATGTAGGGGAGGAAGGAAGGAGAAATCTGACTTCCTGAAAGCAGTGAGCAATATATGGTGCATTATCAGGGATAGGCCTGGACTGAAAAGGAGAAATAAAATTGCTGAGAGATTCTCAGCAGATTCCCAAGAATTAATTTGGACAAAATCTTTGTGGCTCCTCTAATTGTGTATGTGTTCGGGGTGGTGTGAGTGGAATAAAACAACTCACACACAAACTCGAGTGCTTTTTGTATTCTCTCACTCAGCAACAACAATCAACACAGAAGACTTCTGTGACCAAGTATGTCCAAGCAATCAGTTCTGCAGTGGACACAGCTGAGTGTCCTCCCATTCAGTTCTGTCCTGATGCTGTCTACCTGGAGATTGCCTCAGAAACCACTGGTTGAGGGTTCAGTCCTACAAGACTTCTTTCCTGCCACCACTGGCGAGTCTGGGTCTCTGGAATGTCTGACCCACTGGCTTCAAGTTGGGGTTCCTATGACCCCCTCTTTGTGTTCAATTAATTTGCTAGAGTGGCTCACAGACAGAACTCAGGGAAACATGTTTACTGGTTTATTACAAAGGCTATTTTGAAGGATACGAAATAAACAGCAAGATAAGGAGATAATAGGGGGAGATCAGGAAGGGTCTTGAGCACAGAAGAATCTGTCCTTCTTGAGTTGCTGTGCACCATCCTCTGGCATATGAATGAGTTCTTGTCCACCATCCTGCCAGCCTCCACGTGTTCAGCTATCTAGAAGCTCTCCATATCCTGTCCTTCTGGATTTGTATGGAGGCTTCATTAATAGGCAGGATTGATTAAATCATTGGCCATTGGTGATCGACATAAACTTTAACCCTTTTCTTCTCCCTGAAAGTTGGGGATTGGGACTGAAAATATCAACCCTCTACTCCTGCCTTTATCTTTCAGGTAACCAGTCCCATCCTGAAGCTGCCTAGGGGTTACAGCCATCAGCCAGTATCAACATACAAAAAGACATCACTTTGGAGATTCTAAGTATTTTAGGAGTTGTGTGCTAGGAAATGGGATTGAAGACCAAATATATATTTTAAAATATCATAGGTGGGAAGTGGATAAATTGAAGGGTTCTATTAGATGTTTGTCAAAGAAAGAAGGAAACAAAGTGTCTTAGTTCTTCAGCTTCAAATGAGCAAACTGACATACATGAATTAATATGGTTTTCCCAGGTCCTCCAGACAAATCTTGACTTCAAGATCTCAATCCTAATTCAATGGTATTGTCCTAAGGGAACAGCCTAAGGATTCAAGGAGAATAATCCAAGAAATACAGTTTCTCAACAAACTTTACATTTAATACAGGAAGTATTTATTGACTGTCTCTTTTGTACTTAGTATTTCACTGCAGCCATGAGATTAGAAAGACAAAATACAACACTTGGTTCTTCTCGCATTCATTATTCAACACATATTTACTGGGCAACTTCTAGGTGCTAAAGTTCAGGCCTCTATTAGGCCTTGAAGATATCTTGTGATGTTTCCTTAATGAGTATCCTTTGCAGGTAATCACCCTGACTCTTCCCATGCCTATTTCAAAATTTTAGGTGCTGTATGAGATGGAATCAGATTTTGTCAATTAGGTTGAAAGAAATGACAACACATAAATTTGGAAACAAATGAAACTTTGATCATTGAAGATAAATGCAATCTATGTGGTCTCTTGTGGGTACTGCTTTGGAGAGTGATGTCTTTGCCATTTTCCTGAGAGGCCAATTTTTTGACATCTCACCGTCCTCACTTAAATTTATTCATTGTGGACATGGAGATTCCATACTGATTTAAATGAATTTTACAATTCTTCCAAAAAGCTGATAAGATGTCAAATCTTAGCTTTTATGTTTAATGTTTTTTCTATGAAATGTCATCTTATGTGTGTCAAAATAATAATGAATATTCAACCAAAGGAACAATAGAAAAAATCAATAAAATAGCAGAATGCTTACAAACATTTATCGAACACTAATGTGAAGTTGAAGAAAGGTAGTGGAATCATAGAAGGAATAAGATGAGTTTGGCTGATAGATTTCCTCCATATATATTGAACACATGATTAATTAAACTTTAATGAATGTCTGCAACACTACCATATACTAGATCTTGTGTACAGTGCTGCCTTATATATTGTCTTGTTAAATTCTTGCAGGAAAACTGTGTAGTAAATACCAAATTCATTTTGTAGCTGCAGAAATGTATGTTAGAAAAGATAACTGAGTCAAGCAACTAGTTTCTGGTAGTGGTAGTTTGGAGGAAAGAACACAGCTGTCTTGTCACAATGACAATAAAAGAAAAATTTAAAAAAGGTAAAAATAAACCTGAGCTTTCAGTGGACTTCATCATAATAGAGAAGTCAGTCATAGCAGCATGAACTGTCTGAAGACATTGTTTTAGTGTTACCATGTATTTTAAATGAATTCACACTTCATTAATTGAAAATCGATTCTATGAAAATCATACCATTGATCAGCATCACCCTAAACCTAAAGGAAAAGGCCAGATAAAGAGGAATTAAGTATGTAAAACATTCATGTTGTCATTTAAAGCATTTAACATATGCAGCCTAGTAATCTGTTCAGTTAGAAACTGTCAAAGTGCTTGCTAATGATTGAGTTTGCATTGCATCGGATAAAATAATGTGCCTCTTAAGGAAACAGTAATTCACCGTTTTCTTGGCCTTCATATTGCAGATTTTGCAATAGTGAAAATATCTTTCCTTGCCATTCTTAGACAGTTGAGGTGAAGATAAAAAACTTTTAAGGTCCAAATGGACTACCCATGGTAGGAGCTGTTTAGCAACGTAATTTATAGGGAACATGTGATGGTTTCCAGGAGTGACATGCGTCATCTTCCCACATGAAACTATGTAGAATGTAATTTTACAGTTGGGTAGATTCCCAAGGCAGGGCACAGAGATCTGACTGTGGGACGCCCATTAATGTCAGAAGGAGTCAAGGGGCTCTATTCCTCATGTCCCTCTTAGAGAATGCACCTGTGTCAGCCTGCTGTGAGAGGAGTCCATTCCTTTTCTAGAAATTCTGAAGGCCAGTGTTAACCAATATTGTGTCAGGGATGTTTATGTGACTTTAGGTTGGTTCTTAGGATTGTCTATGGTCAATCATGATGTGAAAATGAAGTCATACATTTTTACCCAACATAATTCTACACTTATTTTATGATGGTGAAAAGGCCACTGTGAGCATAAATGTGTAATATTATATGAAATAGAAGTCATATAATAGAAAATCTATGCTAATCAAGGAAAAAGTGTTACAACATGGTGATATATAATTATAATTCTTACAAAATCATGATCCATATAGTTTCAGTTTTAGAATAGTATTGTCGCTAAAAAAGCAAAGGCCATGCAATAATTGATAATTCCAATATCTCAAGTCTTTCTTCTATTTCTTCCACACAGGGAAGGTGGCACATAGGTCCTGTAATACTTGCTAAAAATCTCCATTTTTCTTTTTTCATTTATTACTCTTTCATTTATTACTCACCTCTAAACTGCTGCTCTCTAAAAGTCCTCTGCTTACTCTTGAATATCTCACGTTGCACTTTCTTTTTTTCATTTTCCTTAAAAAAGTCTTAGAACCAGCCTAGTTATACCAAATTTCCCTTGGAGAGATGTGGTGGACAAGAAAATGAAAGGCCATGCCATGATCCTCTTCAGAAAAAGGAATCACAAAGCAAACGGTTATTGATTGTTAACCAATGGTACATGATATCAGAGATTTTAAAAAGTGCCCCTTGGATATCTATTTGTTGACTTATTTGTAAAATATGTATTTTTTAAGTTCCTAACAAGTACAATAGATGACAGAGGATATCAAAAGGAATAAAATACAGAAATAGACTTTCTGCCATCAAAGAAGGGCTAAAAATCTGGATGATAGAAAGTTTTTATAATTCTCCATAATATACATTAGTATACTGTATTGTGGTAGCCACTAGCTGCAGGTAGCTATTGAGCACCTGAAATGTCACTAGTGTGTCTGAATAATTTAGTTTCAAATAAAATTTAGTTTTCATTAATTTATAATTATTTTTGACTTTGATTAGCCATGAACTTAAATTTAAATAGTTACCATCTTGGACAGAGCAAATCTGGAAAATCCAACAATCCAGCTTGTGAGGTAAGTACCAGCCATTTCAAAATGATGTTAATGGTACCAGGTGAGGACAAACAAAATTCCCTAAGGCTCAGTGAAGTGAAATATCTCAGCTGTGAAAAATTCAGAAAACATGTTTAATGTAGATTTGAAAGATATAGGCAGTGCCATTTAGATTGAACAATTGATTTCATGGATGAGTTTAAGGGGAACACCTGCTGTGTATCAGGTGTATACGTGCTTTTTGTATATAAACTATATAATTGCCATAGCTGGGAAATGTTGTCTTTACTGTATAATTGATGGAATTTGGGCTCCAATGTTGATTAACATACTTGAGTTTACCTGGCTAGGAAGTGGTGACTACTAGGTTTGAACTCAGGTCTACCTAGCTCCATATCTCCAGTGTGTTCCACTTTGCTGTGCTGGTGAGGGAATGAGGAGAGAATTAAAGATGATTCAATGCTACAAAATAGGATAACTTGAAGGATGGTGGCGCCATGATCAGAAGTGGGTCAGTCAGGCAAAGGGTTAGTTTGCAGTTGTGGACAGGATACATAAATTAGTCAGAGAGGAAGACAGCAGTGAATATTTGAGACTGAGGGGAAAATCTAAGTCTGAGAATTTGTCTCCAGGTTTGGAAGCCAACTCCATACTCTAATAATTGCTGCTGGAATGATGTGTGGGTCATCACTCAAATAAGATAAGGGGCTTGAATTAAAATCTTGGGAAACATGTCTTGAAATTATAAAGGAGGCGAGGAGCACACAATGAAAGTTAGAGTTTCCTGATGGGAAGTTTAGTGACCTTCAAAAGAAACAAAGCCCAGTTATTTAGAAGCCCTTGACTTTCCTTAAAATTTGTACTTTTCAAAGGCCCCGTGTTTCTGGGCCTGTGCTTTCATACATACCAGCTGTTTTTTCAAAATTCTACGTAGACAGGACCTGAGTATTTTAAAAAAATAAACTTTAGGGTTTTCATGACACTTTCACTCTTTTCTCCCTATCTCTAGCACCCAGTTTTGTAGCTGGGACTTAGTAGTCCTTACTAAACTTTTGTAGGATGCGTGAATGAAACCAGAGAATGGGTTATTCTTTTCATACATGTTTCAACATTTTGGGAAAAGATAATTCATTAACTATTGAACTGCTAGGCACTAGTATTGGTAACACAGAACAAATCTAACAATGTGAGATCTTATCTGGATTCTCAAGGAATTTATAGTCTATATGGAGGAGGGGAAAGACAAACATACTCAAGATTTTTAAGTACTCTATTGTATGTAACACAGCAGTGAGAGCCAGCACTGAGCCAATCAGTATGCAGTGGTCAGCCAACGAATGACTCAGGTGATGTTCATTTCTTTGGGTAAAAATGATTATTAATCATGGATTAATCACATATTAACCATAAATATGTGAGTTCATCTAAAGTTGATATTCCAATACTAACTTTGGATTTCAGCATGCAATTGCTCAGTACACAATGGCTGCTAGTCTAGCCCTGGCTTTGCTGTTAATGAGCTTTATGGCCTTTGTGAAGTCATTTTACCTCCTAAGTTTACTTTATTTCTTTGTGAAGTATGTTAGAATGATTTCTGCTGCAGGTTATCAGAAAAATTCTATTCAAATGGACCAGGAACTAAAGACTCGTATCACACAAAAAATCCACAGGCAGGGCAGTCTTGAGGCAGTATACATAAAGATTCTGATTCCGTTTCTTTATAATTCTTTTGGCTCTGTCCTCTTCATGTGTGGACTTCAAACTCAATGCTAGTGGAGTAAGGGGGATATTGCTTTCTTGTGACATTTTTTAAGAATGAAGAGTACCCCTGTTTCCATCTCTGAAATATGTGTCCCCTGAAGTTTCTGGCCAAAGCTGTGTCATATGCACCCATCTAAACTGATACCTGACAAGGAGATTGAGACCATCATGATTGGTCTAGATTACACCAGTCCTACCCTCTCGCTGGGCATGGGTCTGGCTTTCCCCAAACATGGCTGAAAAGGATCTTGGGTATCTAATCAAATCAAGACAGTGTTAGAAGGAAGCAGATAGCAACTGCTGTGTAGACTATTATTATTCTCTTTTTAACAAATAAAATCATTGACTTGTCTTTACCTGTCAATATCCCTCCCTTCCACCTCAATGCTACCTACTTAGACTCAGATTCCCAACACTCCCAAACAGGGATCATCTATTGTATATGGGAAGGTCACCAAGAGGAGGGCAATTGAACAGATCATTTGAAGTTTGTTCTAACTGCAGTTTTTCCCTTACCACTCCATTGCTTTAAGGAGCTGTAAGAGGAAGGAAGGGTGGGTTAGTTAAGTGGCCCATTACACAGTACTTATAATGCTGGAAATCATGAGTTTATAACTGGATTGCATTGTTTTGGTTTTTCTTTTATCAACAACCTGCCAGATGCTGAGAAGAGTCCCTGCAGGACAGGGCAGTCTGATGTAGCTGCTACTGAGGGGGCATAATGCACTTCGGGAGAAATTCAGCTGTTAGGATTCCAGACAGGTGGGCCTCTTGGCAAGCACTGCAAATAAGTGAGCTGTTCTCAGGCAGTCACATTGACTCACTGTATTCCCACAAAGTGGCAAATTCAGAGAGAATTAATGAAGGTGCTGAAAAAGTGGGGGAAAGAAATCAGCTGACTAGCCAAACTGTTTCCTTAGTTTCTTTTCCCAGGGCGTTGTGATTGTATTTGTTGGTTTGTGTCCTGACCACTTCTTGATTTATTTTTGACCCCAATCTGTATCTGTCTTAGGTCTATGGAAAAGTAATCCCATTTAGTAGAATACTGACTTCACAATCAACTATCAGATCTTACATTATTATTTGCAGCTGATAATGAATCCATGGGGCAGCTCAGGATGAAATGAGCTCCTCTGTACCTTGGGGGATGGATTCAGTGACTAGCACAAAGCAGTTGCTCAATAAAGGCTTCCTGAGCTGATCTTTCCCTCCCCTAAGAATATGTCTGCATCCCTCTGTTAGATGTATACCCTGGTGAGTGTAACTTGTAGTCAGCTAAGCTTGTTACACACAGATGGATATTTGAAGAATTTTATATTTGTATATTATATTTATATTTCAGTTTGAGAGGAAATTTTTTTTATTTCAGAGTATTATGGGGGTACAAATGCTTTGGTTACATGAATTGCCTTTGCACTGCCTGAGTCAGAGCCACAAGCATGCCTGTCCCCCAGACAATGCACACCGCATCCATTAGGTGTGAATTTACCCATCCCCTCCTCCCCTATTCCATCTGGCCAACACTCTATAAATGTTATTTCCCATATGTGCACATTAGTGTTGATCGATTAGTACCAATTTAATGGTAAGTACATATGATATTTGTTTTCCCATTCTTGTGATATTTCACCTCAAAGAAGGGGCTTCAGCTCCAACTGGTATAATATTAATGCAATAGGTAGTTCACCATCTTTTTTATGGCTGAGTAATACTCCATGGTAGACACATATCACATTTTATTAATCTACTCATGTATTGATGGGCACTTGGGTAGTTTCCACAGCTTTGCAATCGTGAATTGTGCTGCTATAAACATTTGATTACAGATGTCTTTTTTATAGAATGTCTCTTTTTCCTGTGAGTAGATATCCAGTAGTGAGATTGCTGGTAGTTCTACTTTTAGTTCTTTGAGATATCTCCATACTAGTTTTCATAGAGGTTGTACTAGTTTGCAGTCCCACCAGCAGTGTATGAGGGCTCCTATCTCTTCGCATCTATGCCAACATTTGTTGTTTTGGGACTTTTTGATAAAAGTCCACTGGAGTTAAATGATATCTATTGCGGTTTTGATTTGCATTTTCCTGATGACTAGAGATGTTGAGAACTTTTTCATATGTTTACTGGCCATAAGTCTATCTTCTTTTGAAAATTTTCTGTTTATGTCCTTTGTCCACTTTTTAATGGGGTTCTTTGATTTTTTCTTGCTGATTTTCCCGAGTTCTATACAAATTCTAGTTATCAGCCCTTTATTGCATGTGTAGCATGGAAATATTTTCTCCCATTCTGTAGATTGTCTATTTGCTCTAATGATTGTTTCCTTGACTGTGTAGAAGCTTTTTAATATGATCAGGTCCCATTTATTTATTTTTGTTGTTACTGTGATTGCTTTTGGAGTCTTCTTTATAAATTCTTTGCCTAGGCCAATGTCTATAAGAGTTTTTCTAACATTTCTTCTAGAATTATTATGGTTTCATGCCTTAGGTTTAAGTCTATTATTCACAGTGAGTCTATTTTTGAGAGTGGTGAAAGTGTGGATCCTATTTCAGTCTTCTACATGTGGCTATCCAATTTCCCAGCACTACTTATTGAATAGGGATTCTTTTCCCCAGTGTATGTTTTTGTCTGCTTTGTCAAAGATCATATGGCTATATGAGAATGGTTTTATATTTGGGTTCTCAGTCCTGTTCCATTGGTCTATGTCTCTGTTCTTGTACCAGTACCATGCTGTTTTGGTTACTATAGCCTTGTAGTATAGCTTGAAGTCTGGTAAATTGATGCCTCCCAGTTTGTTCTTTTTGCTTAAGGTTGCTTTGATCTTCTCTGGTTCCATATAAAGCATAGAATTACTTTTTCTAGAACTGCAAAAAATGATGTTGGTAGTTAATAGGGATTGCATTGAATCTGTAGATCACTTTGGGTAGCATAGACATTTTAACATTGTTAATTCTGCTGATCCGTGAGCATGGTATGGCTTTCCATCTGTTTATATCCTCTGTTATTTCCTTCCTCAGTGTTTTGTAGTTCTCCCTGTAGAGGTCTTTCACCTCCTTAGCTAAATATATTCCTAGGTATTTTATTTTCTTTGTTGCTATTGTGAAAGCTATCGAGTCTTTGATTTGGTTCTCAGTTTGACTGTTGTTGGCGTACTTATTCATGTGTATTGATTTTGTAGCCTGAGACTTTGCTGAATTTAGTTATCAACTCCAGGAGTCTCTTGGCAGAATGATAAAAGCCATATATGATAAGCCTGCAGTCAACAAAATACTGAATGGAGAAAAATTGAATGCATTCCTGCTTAGAACTGGAACCAGACAAGTTTGCCCTCTATCACCACTTTTATTCAACATAGTGCTGGAAGCCCTAGCCAGAGCAAACAGACAAGAGAAGGAAATCAAGGGCATCCAAATGGGGCCAGAATAGATCAAACTACCACTTTTTGCTGGCAATATGATCATATATCTGGAAGGGATTTAATGCACAGTAATTCAAGTTTCTTCACATTTTGAGTCATAGTCCTGGAAATCTAATTATTGATTATTGACTTTTTCATAAACCACAAATTTATGGTTGGATAAAGAGTTGTAAGATATGGGAAAAATGCCTTCTAAATTATCTTATAGTCAGCCTTATGAGGCCCTGAATGGGTTTCAGATCTTGAAGTTTTTTGCTCATTTTCTCTCTTCTTTTGGATTGAGGTTTTTGATTTGTTTTATAATTCCAGTGTATTTCCTTTGTTGGTTTAATAGCAATAACTCTTTTTAAAAAGTGATTGCTTTAGTGTATTTAACATACACATTTAATTTATTTCAATTTATTCTCAAGTAATATTACACTTCAATGTCTTTCCTCCCAGTCTTTGTGCTATTGTCTTCAGACATTTTATTCCTACATATGCTATAAAAGCAAAAATAAATGCTATTCATATTGTTTTTAAAGTGAATTATCTTTTGTAATTTACAAATTAAGAAACAATCGCATTCACATTTACTCATACATTAATGCTTTTTGGTGCTTTTTACTTCTTAGTGTTTATCCAGATCATTTTCACCTGTTATCATTTTCAATCTATCCAAGGCACTTTCTTCAGTATTCTTTTTAATGCAAATTTTCTGCTAATGAATTTTTTCAGCTTTTGGATGTCTGGAAAAATTCTTTCTTTCCCCTTGAATTTTGAAGGTATTTTCACAGGTATAGAATTCTACACTTATATGTCTTTTTTATTTCATTCAGTTCTTTAGTGATACTCCTTTACTGTCTTCCAGATTGCATTGTTTTCAACAAGAAATATGCTGCCATTCTTACCTTCATTCCTCTGTGTATTATATGCCTTTTTTCTCTGATAGCTTTTAAGAGTATTCTCTTTGTTGCCAGTTTTAAGACATTTAATTATGACTTGTGCCAGTATAGTTTTGCTCATGGTTCTTGTGCTTCAGGTT
>CAUYSK010006023.1:0-5000 GCA_963575035.1 Avahi laniger | reverse complement strand
CCTATTTAAGGTAAGTATACTCATTTCTTCAAAAGACACTAAGGTCTTCTTTTTTCTTTTTCCCTTTAAAATGATAACACCATAACCATTGCTTATTTATGTCAGACTAAATTTGAATACTTTCCAACAATCTGTATGTTTAGTTGCTGAGCAATATACTATCTTGGTGTTTTGTTTAGTCTGGAAAGAGAGAGTTGTTTCTGGCTCAGGGTTCTAGTTTCTAAAGGAGAATGCATAACTAAAGATGAATGCAATGTAAATGTTTTTGTCCCATTTGCTATTTCAGTGAGAAGTCACTGATCTCTAAATCCAATACTTTCATTTTTCATTGTTGTTTTTCTTTTCTTTTTGTTGTTCCGCTCTCCCTACTCTTCCGTCTTTTCCTTTTCCTCCTCCATTTTTAATGATTTTAAGTATCTCAGCAAGGACAAAGCTTGATGGGAAGCTTGTCACTCTCCTCCATAAGCCCACACTATTCTCCTGTCTTTCTCCCTGATTCAAAACAATCAGAATCTCATGAAAAACTGTCCACTGCTACAGCCCGTGGGTAGACACTGTCTAGTGTAATTTCATTTTCTGCATATTACCTCAAAGTGATCAATTGGCAAGACTGGAAATATAGAAATGCAAGGAAATTATGGCTATACCTAATTAGACAGTCTAAAAATATTCACGCACTGAGAGGAATATAATTTATATTTTATATTGTAGCACAGGTAACTTAGATTATATTTACAGACATTTCAAACCACATAGATATAATCATAAATATGATTATTCTTTATATAATTCTTCAAAAATGATTCTCTAAGTGAACAGGTTTTTCTAAAAAAAATCCACTTGTAAAAGATGAAATAAAATGAAGCAAAAATGAATATATTTACAGATAGCAATGCCCAACAATATTGCTTATAAAAAGAATGCTGTAGTTAATGGCAAGGGAACTGAGTTCTGGCCCTAAATCTACCATTAACTAATATTTAAACATATTTAATTTTGGGCATCTCTACACCTTGGGTTTCTTATCTGTAAAATGATGAAAGTGTAAACTATGAGATATAAAGACTTTTCTTACTCAAAAATTCTATGACTTCCTTGTTTGTACTTAATAGTCTAAAATCACGTATAATTTTATAATATAAACACTTTTAAATTGAAGACATTGTAATTTTAATTTTTTATCTAGAGTTAGTGAAGAGTGTCTGTACAGAAAGAAAGATCATTTCTACCCTCGGATGCTTCTCCCAACATTTGATGCGCTGCTTAAATGCGTCACAACTCCACTGCTATCATTTATTTCTCTTGTGGCTTCCATAGCTTTAAATACTCAACCTTTTCTTACCAGGTTTAGAAAACTCCCTTAGACCACTAAAAGGCAAGGCTTTTAAGGACCAGTGACATCCTACATGGCATCTTAGTATGTTTCACTTCAATCTGGGAAAAATGCAGATCAATCAACTGAAAACTTTGGGTTGGTGTGGCACATAAAGTAATGACTATCAGCACCTCAAATTATAGACACTGTGCAGTGTACAGCAGGTCAAAAGAAATATATGCCAGATGAGTGAAACAGAACACAGCACATTTAATTTACATCGTCCAAACCTTGGATCTATTAACTACCAACAGTGGTAGGTGGTAGGAAAATATCACCCATATATGGAATGATAGCACATCGCTTTAACATCATACGGCAAGTAAAAGTACTTTTTTTTCAAAAAAGGATGACTATAACCCAATCCTCAAAAGTACTAGTGATAACTGGCACATCGTTTAATTGATTTTACTTTTTAAAAGTTAATTTCTTTACTTTTTATTATTAGTCATGTATTGCAGCATTAAAATTAACATAAAGGTGAGAATAACACATGATCTTTATATGTCATCTTATTAAAATGAAGCTATTTTTAATACTTTTAAGAGGCCTATCAGAAAACACAATTTATATCCTCAAAGTATATTTTGTCAGTTTCAAGTATAATTTTTGCATTCATATTCTTTTATGAATTTTAATGGAGACACTTAAATTGTAATTATTCCTCTCAGTTCAAATGCAGGTAACAAATGGAATTCAATCAGTGTTTGCGCATAATGACCATCATTAAGAGAGAAATAATAATGACATTCTCTCTGCATTAAACTTGCAGACTCTTTACACAATGATCTGAATCCCATTATTGATCTCCATGGAGATATGCAATTGTCACCTATTCTGCATAATATCTGAATGTTAAATACATTTGTTTGGAACAAATATTTTAATGAATACAGTCAGTTCCACTTAATTAACTATCTGATAACTGAATATTTTTACTTAATAATTCAACATGGAACATCAAAATTGTTCTATTTTTTATTCAAATGCACTAGAGATTAGTCATAGATATTCATATGAATGTTCATAAAATATATGTGGAATTTAAAATTCCCCTTGGCTTTCTTTAAAGTACATCCATTAGAGGGACAGTGGAGAGGTATTTTTCATCTGTTTGAAATAATTTTTTTCCCCTCACTGTTGTTTAAAATAACCCCTCAGAAGCTAACTTGTAAAATGTGTTTTCTGACCAAAACCATCTAACTTCCTTTTATCACTGGATTGCTCATAAGAGTGCCACTATTCATATTTATATACATATATACATTTTTAATGTGGGCATTTGGTTTGGGGAAGAAAATATGAATAATATATTAAATTCAACTGTGCAGCAGCCTTTAGGAATGCCATAATTGGTGAATATTTGGCTTAATATCTTTCAAGAAAAAGAAATCAAGATTATATTTATAATAATGATAATACTAAATACCATGAATAATAATTAGATTAATTTCAGGGGGCCATGGGAGAAGCCACACAGGGCAGCATCAACACACTGCCTTTAGGTACTATTATGTCAATCAATTCCACAAATATTTCCTGAGCACCCACCATAAGTCCCACATTGCACTTGGCAGTGATGAAACCATAATGAGTCAGACACCAGGCCTGGCCTCAAGAAGCTTACCATCTAGAGGACAAGAAACACACTCATGCAGTAAGTTTTGACCCAGGTGACAAATGCTAATGGTTTGAAAGAAGTGTCATAGAAGCACAGCAGTGGAAGTGAATAATCAGGCCAAGAGAAATCAGGCAGTCTTCAGAGTATTGGCAAAGTTGAGCTGTGTCTTCAAGGACAAACAGAATTTTGCCAGGCTTAAAATGTGAGTAGAAAGGTTTTAGAGTAAAGGAAGTTGCATGAACAAAATATGAGTATGTGGATCTTTCTGAGAACAGAAAAATGTCAGCCTAGTTCAGGTAGAGTCTGGCTTACATAGTGAGCATGTGGGGGAAGGAGACTATAAAGGTTTCTATAATAACTACAACTTAATAAGCATTTTCTAGGTGCCAGGAGCTTGACATCATCTCATATCCTTGTTGAGACCCTGTACTGTATCATTTATATAGATATGGAAGTTATATTTAGAGATAAGAGAATTGCCTGATGTCACTCACCTAGCCAATAAGTAGTTGAATTGGAAATTCAGATCAGGTCTATAGGTGGCTAAAGGCTGAACTCCAAATGGAGTTGAAACAAGGTTGGATGGGCCCTGAATTGTATGCTAAGGGAATTGGAGAAGCATCAAAGGATTTTCCTCATTAGAATGGCATGATCAGTTGAATAATTTAGAAAACGAGTTTGGGTCATAATGTGGGGAGCAGATTAGAAACAAGGAGATTTGAGGCAAACCTGCAATTATGAGATTGTTTCACTAATCCAGGTGAGATTACTTAAACTATAGGGTGATGATAGGAATAGAAAAGGAATACATTCAGCAGACTTCTTGAGGCTAAGATCAATAGGATTTGGTTTCAGTTTGGGTAACTGAGTAGATAAAAATGTTGCTAAGGAAGAAAAGAAGAATTCTATCT
Source organism: Avahi laniger (assembly GCA_963575035.1). Lineage (NCBI taxonomy): Eukaryota > Metazoa > Chordata > Mammalia > Primates > Indriidae > Avahi > Avahi laniger. Next base: position 1,093 of record CAUYSK010006023.1, on the reverse strand, counting down.
TCTATATCCCAGGAGATGAAAGAATGAATGTTTATACTAAAATAGTATTAGTTCCACGGATTGAGGGTACGTTCACTTAAAAATACTTCAGTTTTATTTCTGATAAAAGGTCCTAGGAAAATCCAGCAAGAGTATGTTTTCCTTCATATTAGCTTCCATTACAGTGTCCTGTCTTTCTGTCCATTGCTGCTTAGTACCTAGACTCCTAATGTGAGAAGAAGCAATCTGGTTAATTCACATGTAAGTACTAGTGACCTGATGTGCTAATTCTTCCAATGCTACTGTGAGGTTAAAAGAAGATTGCTTCATGGAGGACAATGCTAAAAGCAAAGATTCAAAACATATCATTCACTTATTTATTAATTTTTGAGTGTCAGGAGTGCTGAGGCTCTGGTGATATAAAAATAATTAAGATACTTGGTATTTTGCACGTGGGGCAGACATGAATCTTTGGGAGCCAGAACGTAGACTGTGGTAGACTGAATAATGCTGCCCTCCTTCAAAGATCTCTGGAAGCTGTGAATGTGTCTTGTTAAATGGCAAAAGAACTTTGTAGATGGAATTGAGGTCATGGATCTCAATTAGGGAGATTATCCTGGATTTCTGGGTGGACCTAACACATGGACCCTTAAAAGTGAAGACTAAGGCAAAACAGTTAGAAAGGTGCAATTGAATAGGAGGCAGGAGAGATTAGAAGCATGAGTGAGATTTCACCCACTTTGGCTTTGCATATGGAGGAAAGTGGCTAGAACCAAAGAATGTATGACCTCTAGAAGCTGGGAACTGCCCTCATCTGACATTTGAGGACTTAGGAACCTCCTACAATTTCAAGGAACTACTTTCTGCTAACAATATGAATGAACAAGGAAACAGATTCTCTTCTAGACAATCTGACCTATAGACTTGCAATGTGATAAACTTTGGTTATTTTAAGAGGCTAAGTTTGTGGTAATTTGTTACTGCAATAATAGAAAACTCATACAAATGGAAATAAAAACAATGTTTTCCTTATAAAGAAATAAAGAGTATTAAATACAGTCATGGATCACTTAACATTGAGGATACAATCTGAGAAATGCATCCTAAGGCAATT
>CAUYSK010006022.1:0-37272 GCA_963575035.1 Avahi laniger | reverse complement strand
GCAGGAGGCCAAGAACGTGGTGAACCCCATGTTGGAGAAGAGGCTAAAGAATTTCGGCATTGGACAGGGCATCCAGCCCAAAAGGGACCTCACCCGCTTTGTCAAATGGCCCCGCTACATCCGTTTGCAGAGGCAAAGAGCTATGCTCTATAAGCCGCTGAAAGTGCCTCCTGCCGTTAACCAGTTCACCCAGGCCTTGGACCGCCAAACAGGTGAGGCTGTGTGTGTGGCTCCAGCGAGGGAGGTGGTGTTACTTTGACAGTACTGGGAAGGGGGTGCTGGGAACTTCCAGGTGGGTGGGTTTATTAAAATCTAGGATTCTTCGTTTCGTCCAGAACGTGAAGGTGGCCTAATTGAAGAGATTGTGTACTTCATCTTAGATTTTTTTGAACCGCAGTTGTTTTTTGATTACACGCCCATTGTATTAAATACACCACGAGGGTGGTTCAGCATTTATGCTAAAATGACATAAATTAGAACTTAAACTATAAGCCTAAACTGAAGGGTATCTTCGTAGCTACTCAGCTGCTTAAGCTGGCTCACAAGTACAGAACAGAGACGAAGCAAGAGAAGAAGCAGCGACTGTTGGCCCGGGCTGAGAAGAAAGCCAGCAAAGGGGATGTCCCCACTTAGAGACCACCTGTCCTTCAAGCAGGGGTCAACACTGTCACCACGTTGGTGGAGAACAAGAAGGCTCAGCTGGTGGTGATCGCACACGACGTGGATCCCATCGAGCTGGTTGTCTTCCTGCCTGCGCTGTGTCGGAAGATGGGGGTCCCTCACTGCATTATCAAGGGGAAGGCCAGGCTGGGGCGTCTAGTGCACAGGAAGACCTGCACCACTGTTGCCTTCACGCAGGTTAACTCGGAAGACAAAGGAGCTCTGGCTAACCTGGTGGAAGCCATCAGGACCAACTACAATGACAGATACGACGAGATCCGTCGTCACTGGGGAGGCAACGTCCTGGGTCTGAAATCTGTGGCCCACGTCGCCAAACTGGAAAAGGCAAAGGCTAAAGAACTTGCTACTAAACCGGGCTAAATGTACACTGTTGTTTCCTGTACATAAAAGTAATAAAAGTTATCCTTCACCCAGAAAAAAATAAAAAATAAAAAGGCAAGATGAACAAATAGCTTAAGTATTTTGTTTGCAACTATGCTTGTTAACACTATGTAACTAAAATGTACAAAGAATAATGTTGCAGTTTTGGGTTAGGTTTAAGTCAAAGACATTCATTAATAAGAAATCTTCAAATGTTAATATTCCAGAAATTTCTCTAAGCCATCTGATCAGAACAACTCTCTGAATATTACCTTACTCTGGAAGGTATTGGCATACATTTGAATAAAACTCGGAATTTCTCAAAATAAGCCCTAATTTAAAAAACTATTCTATATTCAAACTAAAATAATATTAGTAGAACTTTCCTTTCCAGAAGCAATAATAAAGGAAATAAGTCATTCTGTAAAATGTGGTCCAGAACATAGTAAAAAATAAATGCATACTTAACTTCCACCTCCTCAAAACAGAGGCTATTTTCTGTTCCTCAGCCTTGGAAACAAGGTAAAGAACAGCCACTAAGCAACTTTGGACAGGGAATGGCCAAAACAAAGCTCAAGCAGCGGAACACAGACACCTCAAAAGAATTTGGGGGAACCTGACCAAAAGATCCAAATTTACTTTTAATACCTGATACAGAAGTGAAGTGGCTTCTCTCAAGTAGCAGTGCCACCTGGGGCTGGCCCAGCCCTGCACTCACCTATGTTATTCTCCTGAGCAAAGCCCTTAGGAGAGGGGAGACCTTTTCCCTTTAGAGGTTCCGTATCTAGGGAGCTCTTTGATTGTGTGAATGAAATGAGTGCTGACTTCATGTGAGTATTTTAAGGCTTCAAGTCAAAGTATTTTTCTAACATTTCTGGACAGAGTCCATGGGTCAATGGCCCATCTCCAATTTGTTCTGATTTCTGGCTATATATTTGTAGATCTAGGACTACAGACCTTTGCTGTAGCATCATAATCACATGTAATGTTCATCCTAACTTAAGATTTCTAATCTGTGCCTGGAAATAGTCCCTGCATTTAATAATAATACCAACACATAAAGCAATCCACTATTACAACTTACATGGTGACAAAACATTAATGATCTTCTGTAGACCAAATAAATGTTTTAACCATATTCGTCTGCATCAAATTCACAGCTAGAATCCCCAAGATCAAAAAAAATGTGGCGCAATACAAATAACGAAATGCACATATACACATATACATACGCTCTCACACACACTTCTTTTTTTTTTTTTTTGAGACAGAGTCTCGCTCTGTTGCCCTGGCTAGAGTGCTGTGGCATCAGCCTAGCTCACAGCAACCTCACACTCCCGGGCTCAAGCGATCCTCCTGCCTCAGCCTCCCGAGTAGCTGGAACTACAGGCATGCGCCACCATGCCCGGCTAATTTTTTCTATATATTTTTAGTTGTCCAACCAATTTCTTTCTATTTTTTTTTTAGCAGAGACGGATCTCGCTCTTGCTTACCCTGGTCTCGAACTCCTGAGCTCAAACTATCCTCCCGCTTTGCCTCGGCCTCCCAGAGTGCTAGGATTACAGGCATGAGCCACTGCGCCTGGCCTCACACACACTTCTTACAGAACTGTTCTTGGGGGAGCTCCATTTGTTGAGTGCCACTGCAGGTGTACTTTGCTAAAGTGCTGCTCCCGTTATATTTGGAAAATCCATCACAGTAAGGCACAGCTGTTTATTGTGTTAATTAATATAAGAAGAAAAGAAAGACATGCTTGTGGCAACCAGAAATTTTTAAAATCTTTCAAGTTGTATAAAAAGGATCTGCAGAAACGTTTGTGTTCTCAGCATGCAAAGTTGGAGCGGAAATATCAAACCAGTTACAAAACGTGTACAGCAGCTATCTCTTGCGGTCAAACCTGATACCCAGACATGCAGCAAAGCTTAGGACACACAGCTTGCGGGCCTTGTCCCATACCGTCGCATAATTTGACCATGCGTGAATTTCACAAAAGATTTATATTGTTCTGCTAGTAGTGTAAAACTCATACTTTCCCGAATGTCATCTTCATAGTCTTTTAAGAAACGCTCACGTATTATTCCATCTTGTCAGAGGGTAACGGGGGAACCTGGAGAACCAGGCGCTGTGAGAGCCGGGAAGTGAGATTGACTCTCCGAGCACAAGCTTCGCTCTGATTAAGAACAGCTTCCAAATGTCTCCACCTCTGATGAGGACCGTATTCTTGTTTTCTGTTCTGAAAAATCAGCTCGGGATTGGAAGGCGCCGCTCGCCGCCGGAGTCGGCGGTGGAGTCTGCGTGGCCACCGCGGGTGGCGGCCGGGCGCGCGGGGAAGCGGCCCCCGACCCCGACCCCGACCCCGCGTGGCGGGGCGAAGGGGCGCGGCTTTGGGGGACCCGGCTCAGCAGCGCCGTCCCGGGCTCCTCGGGCGCTTCCCTGCCGGACCGCGCGAACCCGGAGGTGACGGCGCCCGACCTCCGGCCCCTCCGCGGGCTCACAAGCCGAGCCCGCTGTAGTCTGCTGACTTCCCGTTTTGATGGACAATTTCGTAGACGAAGATTTGGCTCTGTTATGATTACCCCACACCCCAACTTTCTCCATTCTCCCAATTTGATAACATCGTTACTTTTGAGAAACTGATAATCTGTGTTCCTGTCATTATGCTATTTACTGCAGAGCCGAATAGAGAAGTATGATTGCATTTCCTTTCCTAAAGACTTTTGTTTGTCTTTGCATATTTGTCTTGTTGTTTCACTCATAATTTTCTATCCAGATGTTCTTAATGCTTTCCAAATATTTCATCATATTATTAATATCTATCAGGTCTCCTTTTTCCTGGAGCCCTTCCTCCTGGGGCCTGCAGCCCTTCTGATCTCCAGACTGCAAGCAGGACTCTCGTCCTGTGATTTTCTTCATTGCTTTCTTGGATAACTTGCGTTAAAAGGGGTGGGGTGGAGTAGAAAAGGGACGACTCTTCTGAAAGTTAGATTTCTGGCATGTTGGACTATTGGCTATACTGTTCTACACTGATGGGAAGGATCTTAAAATCCAACTTAATCATTAGACTTGTAAGTCAGGCTTGACTTTGGTTTAAAATGAATCCCGATTTAGTATTTCTGACAACCAAATAATGCTCAGAGCATTGGTTGTTTGAAATTAATTATATAATAATTTCTTCAGTTAGAAGCCAGAAGTCTTTTATATAGTGAATGAAAGAATTGTTGAAAGCATTTGTTTACTCTCCAAAGCTGAATGCTTTCTGAAGACTTGGTAGATTCCTTCTTAGTAATTACTGATAAATAGTACATAATTAATAAAATTCTACTATATAGATTGAAATTCCAGAAAATGTACAGTTTTAATTAGACATTAATCATGTCTATAATGTAAGTTAAATAGCATGAGTCTTTTGCCAGCTTTCCACTGAGAAGAAATCACAGTCTCACAAGTTAGTCATTCTGTAAATATTGGTTGGGTGTTTATTACGGTCAAGACACCACCTCTCCTGAGAGTTCTGATCTTTGCCACGGCACATGGCTTTTCACTTATATCCTTGTTTCTAAGTCAATTTTTTAAAATTGCATACCTTTATACCATTATAACAATGGCAGCTTTGTTGATTTCAGAGTTATTCGGTAGTCTTTTTTTTTTTTTTGTGACAGAGTCTGGCTCTGTTGCCCTGGCTAGAGTGCCGTGGCATCAGCCTAGCTCACAGTGACCTCAAACTCCTGGGCTCAAGCGATCCTTCTGCCTCAGCCTCCCAAGTAGCTGGGACTACAGACATGCGCCACCATGGCCAGCTAATTTTTTCTATATATTTTTAGTTGTCCAACCAATTTATTTCTATTTTTTTTAGTAGAGACGAGGTCTCGCTCTTGCTCAGGCTGGTCTTGAACTCCTGAGCTCAAACAATCTGCCCGCCTCAGCCTCCCAGAGTGCTAGGATTACAGGCGTGAGCCACCGCGCCCGGCTCAGTAGTCTTGATTAAATTAATTTTCTTACAGAAATAAGGACTCAAGGGAGGGTGAATATATATAATATTATCTTATGATCTTTGGATTTGACCCAAAGCTTATTAAGGATTTCAATAGAAATGGAATTACTGCAGAGGAAAGGCCAAAATAAATGTATTAATTTTCTCTCTTTCTTTTTTTTATAAAGTTAGTCACGTGAAGCAGTGGGAGTGGAGAAAGAACAAAGAAATCTGTAACCGTTGTGATCAATTAGTTGTAAACACTACTACACTTGGACCAGCCCCAATGTATAAGTTTTCTATTGCTGCTGTGATAAATTAGCATAAACTTAATGGCTTAAAACAACAAAAATGTATTCACAGTTCTTTATCTGGATCAAAAGTTCAATGTGGATCTTACTGGGCTAGGATCAAAGTGTCAGCAGGGTGTATCCTAGCGGTGCCCGACTTCCTTGGCGCAGGGCCTCCTTCCTTCACCTTAAAAGCTGGCAATGCCAGGGCAAGTCCTTCCTATCTGCCGTTTCTCTGGTTCTCACTTCCAGTGGGCTCTTCCACTTTTAAGGATTCTTGTGATTATAGTGGGCTCATCTGGATAATCCAGGAATAGCTTCCCTATTTTAAAGTCAGCTGATGATCAACTTTGATTCCATCTGCATCGTTAATTTCTCTTTGGTAGGTAATCTAACATATTCTCAGGTTGCAGGGATTAAGACATGTGTTGGGGAGGTGGTGGTATTATTCTGTCTACCAGAATAAGTGAACAAAGGAGGGGATCCAGACAGTCCCAAAGAAGGGAAAAATTATGACATTAAGTAAACACCGTAATCTGGAGGAGTAGGTGGTAACAAAGAAGCACTGAAGACAATGTAGCCCATGATGTTGGGAATACTTAACATTTGGCATAGAATTATGAGGCTGGAGAGATCTTGGATATGTCACGTAGTTGTTGACAGAAAGCAAAACGCCAGAGTCAATTTGTACTGGTAAAAAAAAAAAAAATCAGCATTTCAGAAAAGAGTAAAAATTGTACCACTTATCTCTTTTTTTTTTTATTTCAGCATATCCACTTACCTCTTGAAAGACTCAAACTTATTAATAAAATGATGACAGTAGGCAACTTTATGCAAATCACCCTAAAACAAGAAAGCATATTTTCTTAAATTCAATGCAAATTATAAAAGGATTATATTCTGCAATTGTACAATTTGATGAATTTTAGATTGTAAATTGCTCAACAGTTCATTATAAATGGCTTTTCATAAGTACTGTATAATGCTTTCTTGGCTTTTGATTTTTAGTACTATTTTGGTATTATGTCTGGCATCTTCTAATTTGCCTCTAAACCAAGGTAGAAAATGTTGGGCACACCCTCATATGTATGCACAAATATAGCAACTGGAATGTTATCTGTATCCCATCATTCACCGTGTTCCACCTCCACGTTCAAAGTCACTAAGGTGGAGTAGATTTATGTAGCACAGAATAACAGTTCCATTTTTTCTCTTTGTTCTTGCTATGAGCCACAAACTAATCATTGTCAAAGAGAGTGAGATTAGAATTCTCTGTTCCTTTTGGATTTGCATGAAGTTTCTTTTAACATTTTAAACTAAAAGCTTAACTTCATGTAGGTAATACACTAACATTCTTTTATTTGCTATACATTTATTAAATGAAATTTAATATCTAAATCCCAAATGTCTCTATATTTTTAAAATTGTTATTTAAAATACAATCTGTAGCTCTCTTCCCTATATTCTACTGACTCTGTGTGCTTGAATTTTCCTCTTTTTTTTTTTTTTTTTTTGAGACAGAGTCTTGTTCTGTTGTCTGGGTTAGAGTGAGTGGTTTGGTGTTCTCATAGCTCACTGCAGCCTCAAACTGCTGAGGTCAAGCAGTCCTCTCGCCTCAGCCTCCCAATGTACTAGGATTACAAGCATGAGCCACTGTGCCCAGCCATAAATTTTCTCTTTTTTGAGCACACAAAAAAAATAAAGCTAGAAGTCCCAAAGCGAAAAAAAAAATGGAAGCAGTGTTAACAAAATAATGAGATTTTAAAGTTGTAGGAGACTTTTGAAGTGGCCTACACCAGAGCATTTCTCAAAAACAGTGAAATTTCCAATGGGTGTATCAATATTTTGTGATAAAGCTCAGGGGGCAGTTTTAATTATTAGACAGGTCTATGCTATATTGGACTGAAGGACAACTCGATGTAATTTCCAAACATTTGACCTGCTTATAACCTGTGGAATTACTCAGAATAAATCTGCACTTTGCATATGAACTCTTCAAATAAATTAAAATTCCTGTTATATTCTTCCCAATGTTTTTTTCCCCAAATTAAACATGCCCAGCTCATTTTTCTAATCTTCATGTTATATGATTTCTTTGATGAACTCTAGTTTTGTCAGTTTTCATAAAATGTGATGCCTTAAACTGAACACATAATTCTAAATGTGTTCTGACTCTGTTATACTAGGGGAAAAAAATCAACTTTGAATCTCCACTTACCTTCTTCCCATATAAATACAAGGAACTTTCTGTTGAGAAAACCACTGAAACCATATTTATGACTATAATACTACTAATCAAACTAGTCTTAATATATTGCAAGTTGTCCAGGTACTTTGCATAAATGATTTCCCAACCTCCCCTAAGATTTTTATACACATACACACACACATATATATTTTACATATACATATTAACACAACAATCCTGCAATGCATTATTTTCCTCGAGACCCAATGTCAGTGGAGGTCACACTGCATACTTAGCAACCTTGATTTTGTTGAGTATCTACTCATTCCCACTGTGACCGAGGTGAAGGTGACATGCCAGAGTAAATCCTGAGTGGTCTAAGCCAATTAAGGTGTTTCGAAATGGGAGCAATCCCCCTTGCCAGTAGATTGGTTTAATGACAGGCATGTGCTACAGTTCTGGCTAATTACACATGTAACAAACTCACTGGAGTTGCTTCTTGAAAAGATTTCCTACCAGCCTGGGCAACATAATGAGACACAATCTCTACAAAAATTTTTTAAAAAAATTAGCCAGGCATTTTGGCTCCCCCATAGCCCTCGCTACTCAGGAGGCCGAGGTGGGAGGATCAGGTTTCAAGGTTACAGTGAGCTATGATAGTGCCCCTGCGCTCCAGCCTGGAAGACAGGGCAAGACCATGTCTCTAAAAAAAAAAAAAAAAGAGTTCTTCATCCTTAAAAATGAGATCCTGCCTGGCATGGTGGCTCCAACCCATAATCCCAGCACTTTGGGAGGCTGAGGCAGAAGGATTGTTTGAGGCCAGGAGTTCCAGACCAGCTTGGGCAGCATAGTGAGACCTCATCTCTATGAAAAATAAAAAAATAGCTGGTATGGTGGCAAGTATCGGTAGTTCTAACTACTCGAGAGGCTGAGGCAAAAAGATCTCTTGAGCCCAGAAGTTCCAGGTTACAGTGAGCTATGATTTCACCACTGCACACTCCAGCCTGGAGGACAGAGCAAATCTCTAAAACAAAAACAAAAACAAAAAAGTTAAAAAAAAAAAGGAGATAAGAAGTGCCTTCTTGCCTGCCTCTGGAATGTTATGCATGGCCATTTTGCTATCAATTGGAAATGTCAGAGTGAGCATATTGGAAGAACCTGAATCCTTGATGTCGACCCACCATTCCTCCATATTTCCTGCCTTCCTTCTATACTTCCTGTCTTATGAGATAACGAACTCTCTTATTATTTAAGTCAAATTGAATCGGGGTTTTCTGTTACTTGCAGCCAAAGTCATCTTAATTGAAACATTCTGGCCTTGAACATTGAAAAAACCACATTAACACTCAACTCACAGTTAGTGGGAAATCCAATATCCTCCCAAAATTTCTTTGAATTCTCTCAGAATGACTTTTTCCAAATCCAACTTTTGTATACTGAACTCTTGAGTACTGTGCCAATCCAGACATGGAACATGCCTTCCTTTCGCTTTCTCTTTCTCTTTTTTCTCTCTCTCCATATATACATATATATATCTACACACACACACACACTCATATACACACACATATACCGCTCGCATCAGACACAGAAAGCTCTGTGTGTGTATCTGTGAAACCTTACTGAAGGATGAGGCTGAGAGAATAGAGTTTACATTCCTACAGTAAAACATCTTAAAATGAATTATTAGATATTCTTGTTTTTAAACATCCTCGCGATTCCATCTATTCAAATTTTCCACTAGTCATCTTCCATAGTCAGCAGTCTCTTGTTTCATTCTTCAGGCTGATCTCTTCAGAAAGAAGCATTTAATGACAATTCCTACACCTTATTTTCAAACTAATTTAGTTTTCTACCCACTGAGGGACTCTGGTTTACTGTTGCCTATCAAAACTCATTACATGCTCTGCCTAATTAAGGGCCATCTACTTTGGGTCTTACTTTTCTGGGGCATAAAAATATTGGCAGAAACTTTGAAATTTCAGTCTCTCCTCTCTGCCTCTTCTATCTGCCTCTGCAAATGGAAGGAAGCAACATGGAGAGTAATTTTTCCACTGATATGAATGCAGCCACTCCACCTTAGAAGAAAAGGAGAAGCTATAGTCATTTTGGGTTGTAAATAAGATTTTTTTCTGTGATGTACAAGAAGGCCAACATAATGAGTAATTGTGCTACAGTATTTGCAAAGTGAATCTTCTCAGAAGATTTGAATCTTTTTCTGATGCTACGGAGCTCTACAACATGGAAATCCTTCATTTCATCACCAGTTTCTATACATGGTAAGATTTTAAAAAAAAATCTCAGAAACTTATTGTCTAATTAGCTCTGCAAATCTCTTAGGTATCCAGGAGGCCAAGAAGTCTATTGGCTGTACTGGGTTGAAATGTGCCGCGTTGGGCAGCTTGGTGATTTTTCAGGAATGGATTCTATAGATGTAGTGCATGTTGAATTTAATAATGCACTTCTAACCAGATATTTTCTTAGGTTTCTTATGTCCTTTCTGTCTCTTTGCGTCCCTCTAGTTTGCTCCTAAAATGGGTGGAAATGACAAACATGATCCCAGGACAATTATTCCTCCACAAAAATTCCTGTTAATTAGTCCTCGGTAGCCCAGTTTTCAAAAGTAAACTTCTCTCTTAATACACTCATTTTTTCATTTATTCATTCGTTTATTACTTATGACTGTCTTCTATAGATAGCCACTTTCTTACTCTTCAGCATTATGTCCCTGGATATTAGAATATTCATTAAAATACTTTAAACTTTTCTAATATCACATCAATGTCAAATCTATATAGTACTCCACCCAACTGTCTGCTTAGTTGAAATGGAATTCAATGCAAAAAAAGGATTAGTTAAGTCCAGGAAGTTGGACCATTTATAGTTTATTGTTACATTTATAATTGGTTATCCTTAAGAATCAGAAAGAAATACTTCCATAACCAGAAGCTTTGTTTACTATTGCTAGTTGGCCCTGTAAACGTTTTACAATGTTTTTGTAATAGTATTAAAGGTGGTTACAGAACTTTGACTTAAGTAAAATTAAATAATGAGAACTATTCTGTTGTTGTTCACAGTCTGCTTACTGTGTCTACCAGCTTAGCAGTAACGTCAGAAATTTAGGATGCTCCTGGCATAGAACTTAGTAATATGATGCTGGTCCCCCCAAAACTTAGATATTTAAAATTGTGCCTAAGGAAAAAGCAATTTCATTTTGTACTTGATTTTATTTGACTTGAATAATGCCTACTTATATAAAATAACACCAACTAAAGCTTCTCTTTCAGAATAGATTCAAAGCAGTAAAAATTATGGCATATGAGGATGATGATGCTACTAACCTGTTATATTAGTTTGCTAGGGCTGCCATAACAAAGTACCACAAACTGGGTGCTTAACCAACAGAAATTTATTGTCTCACAGTTCTGGAAGATAAAAGTCCAAGATCAAGATGTCGGCAGGGTTTGTTCCTTCTGAGGGCTGTGAGAAAGAATCCGTTGCTTGCCTCTCCCTTAGCTCCTGGTGCTTTGCTGGGAATCTTTGGCACTCCCTGGTTTGCAGATGCATCACCCCAATATCTGCCTTCATCTTCATGTGGTGTTCTGCCTGGTGTGCAGGTTTGACCCCAAGTTTCCCATTTTAATAAATACAGCAGTCATATTGGATTAGGGCTGCCCGCTACTCTAGCATGACCTTATGTTAATTGTATCAATGAACCTATTTCCAAATAAGGTCACATTCTGAAGTACTGGGGATTAGGACTCCATAACACTTATAATCAAAATTATGTTTTATATTAATAGTTTTTCCATTTCTTCAACTAATATTTACTGTGTGGTAAGCACTATACTAGGTACTATAAATACAATAATAACTTAGATATAGTCCCTACTCTCAAGAGACATCAGTTCATGGATTTGTACCTCTTCACTTCGTAGCCTTTTCACTTCCAAGGAAAAGAAATAAAAAGGGAACCACAAATGTCCAAGAACCATATGGCAGGATAACCAAAACCAATGATAGCAACCAATATTTGTTGAATACTATGCATGCCTCACCATGTAAATTATCTTATTTAATTCTTAAAACAATGCCACAAGGCAGGAACTATTATTATCACCCCTATTTACAAATGAGGAAACTGAGGCTCTGAGAAGCCTAGCAAGGGGCAGAGTGAGAAAGTAAACCTAAGATGATCTGAGCTAGACACCACTGCTATATAATCCCTACATTATACATCTTCTAATTATGGGAAGAGCTGACAAAGTGTCTTCCTCCACCTTTTTTTCTTTTTTTTGAGACAAAGTCTGGCTCTGTTGCCCTGGCTAGAGTGCCACGGCATCAGCCTAGCTCACAGCAACCTCAGACTCCTGGGCTCAAGCGATCCTCCTACCTCAGCCTCCCGAGTAGCTCTGGGACTATAGGTATGCACCACCATGCCCAGCTAATTTTTTCCATATATATATATATTTTTTTTTTTTTTTTAGTTGTCCAGATCATTTCTTTCTATTTTTTAGTAGAGATGGGATCTCGCTCTTGTTCAGGCTGGTCTCGAACTCCTGACCTTGAGCAATCCACCTGCCTCAGCCTCCCAGAGTGCTAGGATTACAGGCGTGAGCCACCGTGCCCAGCCTTTCCTCCACCTTTGAACAGCTGTGTAAAGTACTACCTATGGTCTCACTTCTCTTTCTCTTCGTTGCTTTCTTTTTCACTCACCAACATTCACAAGTCCATTTGTTTCTTCCATCAACATTTGTTCCTAAAGAAAACCTTTTCTTATCTCACTTCTTTTTTCCCTATCTCCTTACAGAGCTTCCCTTTCTACTCAGAAACTGAATTTCTTCAATAGAACATGCTAATAATTCTGGGAAATTGAGTGGGAAGTGGTTGGCCTACTATTCTAGGACAAAGAACAGAAAGCATCGCAACTTTTAGAGGTAAACCTTTTGGAAAGTGAAGGGATGCGATTAAGTTCTTTCTAGGAAGGAAATAATTCTATTTCACGCCACATCTATTGACTCCACCCTACTGCTGCTATCGCAAACCCAGCCTCTTGACACTGCTGCGACACTGGCTTTCCATTGATATGGTGACAGTAGATAAGGGTTTGCTGGGTGATCAGAAGTATATTTTTTCCCCAGGGTCTAATGCAAAACATAACTCAGTAATGGCATCTTCGTGAGGAAAGTGAGATGTAATAATCGAGGCCAGCTATTAATAGTTCTCAGAGCTCATAAGTCTCTAATATTAACTTCATGGTAAATTAAACAGGTTCCAGTCATACTTTCTAACCTCTCTTTTTTCTAATAAGTGACAAGATTCTGAGAGAGAAACTAATATATTTGATTATGTAGTACATCACGAATAATTACAAAAAGGATATCTATACTAAATATTTTCTTTTTCATTTTTAAGGACTTTAATAGGATCCTTTTTACTGTGTAGAAGCCACAGTTTAAAAGTGATTCTATTTTAGGGACAAGTCTTGCATTTCTAATCTGTTAAATGATGGCAAATGCCACAGTTATCATGACTTATTGCAGAAATGTCTTTTCAAAATCTAGGCAGAAATTTTCATTGGAAGCACAAATGAAAAGAGAAAGTCAAATTTCAGAGATGTAGAATCATAGTTGCTTCTAAAATATTTCCCTTGAAAGTTTTATAGGCAAGGCCTGTTCACTTAACATGTTAGTTAATATTCCTACATTAGCTGTGTCTTGGGCACAGTCATCCACTTATTCAACAAGCATGTATCGAGTATCTATTTTATTCCAGGTACTGACCTAAGAGCCAAGATACAAAGCCAAGTGAGAGACAGAAAACACATCCTCCAGGAGCAGATTGCCAAATGGGAAAGAGAGGTAAGTCAATAGGCAGTTTCAATGCAATGTGGTAAATAATGTAATGCAAATATGCACAGGGAACACAGAAGAAGATGCCTCAGCCAGGCTGTGAGGTCAGCAGGGTCAGGAAAGTTGTCCAAGAGAAGGAAATATTTGTTACATAATGAGGAATAACTATCATGAGAAGTGATTTACAGATTGCTAAATCTGGTAAGATTTTGTCAGTTCTCAAATGTTCCAAGTGATAAGTTCCTCTCTTCTGCAAACTCTAAAACAGTATTTTGATGATGGAGGATTCAGCTTCGTGAGACTGCCTTTGTCTTTTCTAGCCCAATTATTAAGGCCAGACATCAAGAAAAAGATGTAGCCAATGGAGGAATTTAATGATTGAGGCAGGAACTTAGCTGCTTGAGTTAGAGAAGGAAATATGGTGTATACGGACTTGGCCGGAAAAAAACAGGTATGATTCCTTCTCATCTCAGGAGGGCTTGATGAAAGACAGTTTCCAAATAAATTCCTTCAGTGCTGAATCTCTATCCTTTTCATCTTTAAACTCAATCATTGCAGGCTTGAAACTGATCATATAACTTTGTATTGTCACCACAGACAGTTTTGAATGGGTACAAGAGTATTTCTGACTGTACTTGGGAGGAGGGGGTGTGGGCACCATTTTCCTCTTCATCTATAGTAGTCACTGAGAAAGTTGTTTAGAAACTGCTTATCCATTCATTCAGGCATTATTCATTCTTAAAAAATATACAGTTTGGTATGCAAATTATATCTTACTTATACGGTTTTGAAAAAGCCATTTATAGTATACTTCAATGCCTTTTCCCCTAGGCCACCGTAGTTTGGCACATAAAGGCTTCTTGAATTTAGTTGACTGCGTGGCCTGGCTGGTTTCCTCTGCAGTGTTGTCCACTTCCTCTGACTCATGTCCCAGAATGACAGTCCTTTCTCTTTTCTGGTTATGCCACTGGATGTGAACTCGGATCCCCTTTATTCAGAAACTTACTGTTCAAATCTCCAGAAAACTCTCCATAAAATCCTCATCAATAAAAAGAGAATAATTGAATGGAATGCTTGGAAATGTTCCTAGGAATGTCCTTAACCCTGGGAAAAAAATTCCTAGTGCATTATGTTTCTACTCACTCATCCACAGGAATAGAGTAAGTCAGAAGAAGTGAAGGTGCTGTTAGCAGTACTGTGAGTATGGAGGTTCTGGAGGAAAACACCTGGCTCCTTTTCAGCAGGTAGGAGCACCACGACATGGGGCGGGGGGAGGGATGGGGGGTGGAGACACAGTCCTCCTTCCAAAAGGTTTATATCTAAAAGGTTAAAAACAAGAGCAAAAACAAGTCAAAGCATGTTCGATGGGGAGAAGCAGAGTTGATATAAATAAAATAAACATGATACAAATGTCTAGATATGGAACAGATTTATTTTGGTTAAAGAAAAAATGAGGTTTTACTTCCATTAATGGCAGAACAGCATGTATTAGACCAAGCATTACGCGAGTAATACTCATAGACTCTGGACAAAGTATTTTAAAAAAACTATATGAAGGCCTTGAAAAATGACCAAAGCAGGCAGAAAATGGAAGAGAATCAACATTTAGAAAAAAGGAAAGACATTGGATAAGTTTTCCATTTTTTTTATGACTCAATCTGAGGGCAGGCCCCAGTCAGCAAAACATGGGGAGACTTACACTCATAAACTTGTAGTCTTACAGGTTAAGTATTAAGATTCATAGTTCAGAGCAACCACAGGTAGAATGTGAAGGATAATATTCTAGAAGGGAGAGAGCCATAGAAGTGTAAACCAGTTTATGAGCATAAACTCTGCTTGAAAATCTGCCTGACTCCTGCGCTGTGCATATACGGGACAGAATCTAAGCAGCCCATATACGTTTAAAAGAACTGAACAAAGATTTCAGCTGCTGCCCCACATAGAGGAGCCACAGTCTAGAGTTTGAGTTCTGCCAAATTAACTGTCTCCTTAAACAAAAAACAATGTTTTTCAAAACACAGTTTGAGACAGAAAAACCAATATTCTTGAGAAGAACATAACAGAGTTCAGAGTTTCTATAATTTAACATTCATTCACCATGTCTAGGATACAATCCAAAATTACTAGACATATTAATAAAAAGAAACAGAAAAATGTGACCAACACTCAAAGGAAAAGACAATCACTAGAGACCAACCCCAGAATGCTTCATACATTATAATTAGCCGACAAGGATTTTAAGGAAGTTATTAAAACTATATTTAAGGATATAAGTAATATGATTTTAATGAGTGAACACACAGGAAGTCTCAGCAGAGAAAGAGAAGCTATAAAGAAATAATCCAATGGAAATTCTAGAACTAAATATTAAACTATCTGGCATAAGAAAATTTACTGGATAGGCTTAACTGCTGATTGAAGATATCAGAAGAAGCAATTAGTGCCCTTGAAGATAAATCAATAGAAATTATCCAATTTGAACAAAAGAAACAGAAGAAATCCTGGGCAAAAATGAGCTGAGCCACAGTGATTTGTTGAATAACACCTAGACGTCTAAATATGTGTAATTAGAGTCCCGGGGGGTGGGGAGAGAGAGAGAGAGAGAAAGAAAGAGAGAGAGAGAGAGAAAGAAAGAGAGAGAATGACTAAAAATTTGAAGAAATAATGGCCAAAGTATTTCTAAATTTGGTGAAATGTACAAGATTTTGGCAAACCCTAAGCAAAATAAGTACGAACAGAACCACACCTAGACACATCATGATCAAACTACTGAAAACCAAAATAAAAAAAAAAAAATCTTTAAAGCAGCCAGAGAAAAACAACACATTGTAGACAGGGCAACAATGATACTTATAACAGCTGACTTCTTACCAGAACCCAGAAGGCAATGAATGACCTATTTAAAGTGCTGAAAAAAAACAAAAACAAAAACCTGGATCCTAGAATTTTATATCTAGTAAAAGTACAGATGGTCCCCAACTTACGATGTTTCAATTTATGATTTTTGACTTTATGATGGATTTATTAGGATATTAAATACATATGATATTTTTGACTTATGATATTTTTGATTTACAGTAGGTTTATCAAGACATAACCCCATCCTAAGTTGAGAATCTTCTGTATCTAGAATTTTACATCTAGCAAAAATGTCCCCAGGGAAATGCAAATTAGTAACAATTCGGTACTGCTACATGCCTAGTAGAATGGCTACAATCCAAAACACTGACAACACCAAATGCTAATGAGGATGCGAAGCAACAGGAACTTTCAGTCATTGCTCCGGAGGAATGCGGAATGGGAGCGTGACCTTGGAAGGCAGTTCAGCAGCTTCTCACAAAACTAAACATACTCTTACCATATGATCCAGCATTTGCACCCCTTGGTGTTTCACCCAAAGGAGTTGAAAACTTATGTACACACAAAAACAGGCACACACATGTTTGTAGTGGCTTTATTCGTAATTGCTGAAACATGGAGGAAACCAGGAGTCCTTCAGTACGTAAATGGAAAAATAACTGTGGAACTTCAACAATGAAATATTTTTCAGTGGTAAAATGACAGGAACTATCAAGCCATGTGAAGGTATGGAGAAAACTTAAAGGCATATTATTAAGTGAAAGAAGCCAATCTGAAAATGCTACATACTGCGTGACTCCAACTACTGTATATGACATTCTGGAAAAAGCAAAACTATGGAGACAATGAAAAGATCAGGGTTGCCAGAAGTTAGGTGGGGTGGGAGGGATGAATGGGCAGAGCATCAAGAGTTTTTTTAGGGCAGTGGAAATACCCCCTATAATACTGCAATCGTGGATACGTGTCACAATACATTTGTCCAAACCCACAGAATGTACGACACCAAGTGAACCCTAACATGAACTGCGGACTCTGGGTGATAATGACATGTCAAAGTGCATCAGTGTAACGTATGTACCAATCTGGTGGGAGATGTTGATGATGGGGGAGTCTATGCATGTGTTGGGCAGGTGGTCTATGGGAACTCTGTGCCATCTGCTCAATTTTGCTGTGAACCTAAACTGCTCTAAAAAATAGTCTATTTTTAAAAGTCCTTTAAGAATAAAAGGAAAATAAAGGCATTTTAAGATATATGAAAACCAGAATTCATTGTCAGTGAACCCTCACTACAAAAAATGCTAAAGAAATATTTAGTACTGTATATCAAATAGTATCCTCCCTGTTTTATCTTAATTTGTGTTTCCTAGATTCAAGCCTGAAACAAAGTTTCAGGTGAAGTGGTTTATTTGGTAGGCATTATGGGCAGTATTGTATCCCCCGCCACCAAATTTATATGTTGAAATCCTAACCCCTAGTACCTCAAATATAACCATACTCGAAGATTAGGTCTTTAAAAATGTGATTAAGTTAAAATGAAGTCTTTAGGGTGGGCCTAATCCAGTGTGACTGGTATCCTTGTAAGAAGAGGAAATTTGGACACACAGACACCAGACATATGTGCACACGGACAGATGACTATATGAAGATACAGGGAAGGCAGCCTTCTGCAAGTCAAAGAGAGAGGACTTAGAAAGAACTAAACCTACTTGACACCTTGATCTTGGACTTCCCAGTCTGTTGTTTAAGCCACCCAGTCTGTGTTATTTTGTTATGCCAGCCCAGCAAACTATTAACAATATAGTAGATGATCCCAGGAAACACTGTATAGAAGTGGGAAAGTAAGAAAGCGAAAAAAGGCCAGCTGACACAAAGTGTCATTACAGGTTGAGTGTCCCTAATCCAAAAATCCAAAATCTGAAATGCTCCAAAATCTGAAAACTTCTGAGTGCCAACATGATGCTACAAGTGGAAAATTCCACATCTGACCTCATGTGATGAGTCACAGTAAAAACTTTGTTTTATGCCCAAAATTATTGAAAATGTTGTATAAAATTACCTTCAGTCTATGTATATAAGGTGTATATGAAATAAGTGAATTTCATGTTTAGACATTGGCCCCATCCCCAAGGTATTTCATTATGTATATGTAAATATTCCAAAATCTGAAAAAAAAAAAAAAGTCCAAAATCTGAAACACTTCTGGTCCCAAATGTTTTGGATAAGCACCTGTGTTACGCTCCATGGCAAACAGCCAATGTGGGCAGTCTAGTGCATAGGCTGGAGGGCACATTGCTAAAGATCACAGTAGTTAAGAAGACAGCTTTGGAGTCAGGCAGATATGGGTTCATCCTTACTAGCTCTTCATTTATCTATAATATTACTGCTTTATGAGGATAAAATAACACAAAGTAACACAGTCTATATAAAACCTTTAGTCATTACTTGACATACTTTAAGTGCTCAATAAGTATCATAATATTTTTTTTTTGAGACAGAGTGTCACTCTATTGCCTGGCCTAGAGTGCCGTGGCGTCAGCCTAGCTCACAACAACCTCAAATTCCTGGGCTCAAACAATCCTACTGCCTCGACCTCCAGAGCAGCTGAGACCACAGGCATGCGCCACCATGCCTGGCCAATTTTTTCTATGTATTTTTAGTCATCCAGCTAATTTCTTTTTATTTTTTTTAGCAGAGACAAGGTCTTGCTCTTACTCAGGCTAGTCTCTGAACTCCTGAGCTCAAACGATCCGCCCGCCTGGGCCTCCCAGTGTACTAGGATTACAAGCGTGAGCCGCCGCGCCTGGCCCACATTTTTTTTAAACATTTAATTTCATGACAACTCTGTGAGATCAGTGTAAATAGTCATTTGTTTTAAAACACCTCAGTAATTGAAATGATTAAAATTAAGTTATATTGAGAATCTTAACTGTATTATTAATATTTTGGTTTATAGGCTGGGCACGGTGGCTCACGCTTGTAATCCTAGCACTCTGGGAGGCTGAGGTGGGAGGATTGCTTGAGCTCAGGAGTTTGAGGTTGCTGTGAGCTAGGCTGATGCCACAGCACTCTAGCCCAGGTGACAGAGCAAGACACTGTTACAAAAAATATATATATGTATATATATATTTTGGTTTATTATGTTTAGTGCAGTGGCTTAGTAGATAATATACTAAATACTTTTGTGAACTAAAATAAACTCTTAAGCCTCCCAGGCAACTGAATGAACCCCCTCTTGGCCAAGGGGACCCCAGAAATATCCTAAGCTGAATGGCTGGCCATGAGAATGGTGGTCAGACACAGCTGGTCATGCCGCCTCCCTTCTTGAAGATATCCTTTGTAACTCATTTACTGGCCTAAGGCTATGCAAGACAAACCTTAAACCACACCTGCAGGTCCTCAATTTACCCAACAGATCTGTGAGTCTGTGTCTGGTGACTTATCTCTGATTGGTGACTTCCTTATCTTAACTTAAAACATTCCAAGCCTTTACACAAAGCTTCATTTCTTTAACCAATTACAAACCAAAGAATCTTTAAGCCCACCTACAACCTGTATTCCCCCAGGATTAGAGTTGGGATAGAGATATCCCGCCTTTTTGGGCCTAACCAATGTACAACTTCAATGTATTGATCTATGATTTTACATGTAATTCCTGTCTCCCTAAAATGTATTAAACCGAAGTGTAACTCAACCATGGCACGTCCACTTGCTCAAGGCTCCTTGGGTGTGGCTCCAGGTCACGGTCACTCATACTTGGCTCAGAATAAACCTCTTTAAATTATTTTACAGAGTTTGGGTTCTTTTCCATTGACACTTAAATGTGTAGTATATATTTAGTAATAATTCATTTATATACACATATCATTTTCATATTGATGGGGCTGGGCTATACTGAAATTATATTCCTTTGTGTTCTAAATGTTCCTGCTTCTGCAAAAATATGACACATACATATTTTGTTAGTGATACATGTCAGGTGTTTTCTTTCTCTAAGTACCAAGGTTTGGAAAGGGACTTTTGGTGAGTCACAGTCTTGGACTCTTGTGGTAAAGTGTGACCTTATCATCTGTCTACTGCCTCCAAGCATTGCTTCCTGAAATAAGGCTGCATTTCCCTAAATGCTGACTGGTTGCAGCTGCTTTGGTACTGCTGGAGACTCATTGCTGGAATTGCCCTAGTTAGGCCTCTGGGGGCCTCCTGGGAACTTGTGAGTATTTCGTAATGGAAATGTCAGGTACTTAAGTAAATTACCTTTAATTATGGAAAACAAAAAGGCTTAGAACAGAATTTAGTGATCAAAATGGCTTATCTTTTTATTAGCAATAGTTAAGCAGAATATGAATTTAAATATAGAAGTCCTGTCTTCATATTTTAAAAAACAATTCTCGATCATATAACTGAGTATACAAAAGCCGATTTATTTTTTATGAGGTTTATTCTTTAAGAACATGTTAAAAACACATTTATAATATTTTTAATTCTATTAAAAGCATGATAAGCACTTTACTGATTTCAATAAAAGAAAAAATCAATTAGTGTGTGTGTGTTATAGCCAGTACTATAATAGGAGATGGGAGATTAAAAAAAAGAATTTTATTTAAAATGTTCACTCATTCGTTGAACAGATATTTATGAAGCACCACATATTACCAGGCATTGGTCTAGATGCCATAATTAGAGCTGTGAATAAAAAAGACAGAAAAGAAAAAAAAATAGTACCCTTGTAACAGAGGGAACAGCCTGAAAAGGGGGTAAAATGTTTTATGAGTTGTCTTGTTAATTCCCGCTAGTCTTTTTGGGAATTAAAACCTGCATCCCTGTCCGAGGCCAGTAATCAGAGGGGCAGGGGAGTGTTCTTTGCTCTTTTTACCACAGGACGTGGCTCAATGGAATTATCTGGGCAGAGGTCATGAGATGTCTTCACTAGAGATGCTATAGTTAAACAGCAATAGCCCAAAGTTGAAAACTCCCTTTAAAACTTCTGTATTTCTAGGCCAGGTGCCGTGGCTCACACCTATGATCCCAGCACTTTGGGAGGCCGAGGCAGGAGGAACACTTAATGCCAGGAGTTCAAGACCAGCCTGGGCAACATAGCAAGACCCCATCTCTAAAAAAAAAAAAAAAAACTTCTGTATTTCTGCTTATAGATAGGACGATGGTACTTTAAGACAGGAGTCTGCCATCTTCCTCATTTGCTGACAAATTAATAAACTTCTCTTTCCTTTTCCTCAAACCATTTGTTCTTGTTCTTTATTCTTCATTAGGCTGCAGGGACAAGTACCAAACTTTCAGTAACACCCTCACATTTGAAAAAAGTTTCAATAAACAAAATATCTAGAAAAAATTGTGAAAAAAAAATAAAAATAGAAAAAATTATGAAAGAATGAGCAAAAATAACTCCTTAAGTTCAGCAAGTGTCAAGGGAACAGTCAATTAAACCCCAGATGACCAGTCAGGGATGTTAAGTCTGAAGCCAAGAGAGAGACACATGAAGTCTCGTGTGTAGCAAAATGATGTTTTATTTTTATTTTTTTTTGAGACAGAGTCTCACTGTGTTGCCCCGGCTAGAGTGCCGTGGCATCAGCCTAGCTCATAGCAACCTCAAACTCCTGGACTCAAGCGATCCTCCTGCCTCAGCCTCCCGAGTAGCTGGGACTACAAGCATGCGCCACCATGCCCGGCTAATTTTTTTCTGTGTATTTTTAGTTGTCCGATTAATTTCTTTCCATTTTTAGTAGAGACAGGGTCTCGCTCTTGCTCAGTCTGGTTTCGAACTCCTGAGCTCAAGCAGTCCTCCCGCCTCGGCCTCCCAGAGTGCTAGGATTACAGGCGTGAGCCACCGCGCCCGGCCATGATGTTTTATTTTGAGCATCTGGGTGCAAATGGGTGGAGGCCAAAGAGTGTCCACCCCAAAGGAGGGGAAAGCCTTGGCTTTTATATAAGGTTTTTCCAGGGGGAGTGAGTAACACCTGCAGAGATGGGGTGGGGGAGTAGCTCCTTCCTTATCAGTGGGTATGGGAATGCCGGTGTTGCTGCAGCTGTCTGTGGTCAAAGTTAGATAAATCTCGGATTCTCCAGACTTCTGCAGCTTTTCTTTCACAGGCTTTCTGATCACTATCTAAGTGTTACGTCCTACACATGCTTTTCGGGTTCTCACCCGGAACAAACCTAACAAGGGATAGCCAAATTATTTCCGATTTGGGAAGTGATTTATCAGAAAAAAAAATTAAAAATAGAAACAAACACAGTTTATAGATAACTAAGAAAACTATCATGAAAATAGCTAAGACAATACCTGAACAGAATAGCAAAGAACGTCAGCCATTTAAAACATTTAAACTTAATGCATCAACGAGCAATCCCCAACTGATCTATAAATCCATCAGATCTGAATGAGAAAGGAAAAGAACTTTTATCTGAGAAACATAAGTCCTTTTAAATGATCAGGCCCAGAGGGACATTCAAATAAGGCAGCAATCGTGTCTTACTCCCCTCTTCGAGCTATGTATTCTTCTCTTGAAACTGTAGGTACCTATTGCCACAGGTACCTACAAATTAACCTAATAATGCCACACTGGACACTATAACTCACGCTTAGCAATGTATAGCCAATCACTAATCAATGTTACTTCTGTAAACTAACAAGAATTCCTGACAAACAGCTTTGTATCAGTGGACTGCACTGTCTGTCCTGCTTTTGTTTTGCCTTTAAAAACCTGCTTGTAAGAAAGGCTGAAAAGGAGCTCATATCCAAGGTTACTTGGTCTGAGTCTTCCAGGCAGCTGTCCTTACTTTGGCTCAAACAGACTCTTTAATCATGTTTTCTGCTTCAGATTCTTCCCTCGAGGTTGACATTTCTGACACTGTGAGCAGGATTCAGATCTATCACCCTGACAATCTGACATTCCTCCTGGGCTCAGCAGGCCTGGTTAGCTCTGAACACCTTGTGTCTCCCAATTCCAAGAGGAATTGTTGGATGTAAAGAGGTGAGTCCTACTGGAAACAGGGACTGATCCCACTCTTTGGTTGAAAGTCTAGACTTTGTCTGAGATGTTCTTTCAAATCATCCCTTTCTAGAACGGAGGTTTTCCATCTTTACCCTGGGGGTAAGAGATTTGGGTTTGAGGTGGGGGCGGCCTTTTATACCTCTGCCTCAGGATCAGAGGCTTGGGTCGAGGTCAGGACTTTGCATGGAACTTTTGCTTTTCCACCTCTTTTTCATGGCAGTAAGGTCCGAGTCAAGGTCTTTGCAGTTGTGGCACCGGTGGTCTCATTTTACATAGCATCCTTTAAAAATTGCAGTTGCTGGCCGGGTGTGGTGGCTCATGTCTGTAATTCCAGTGTTTTGGGAGGTTGAAGTGAGATGATCACTTGAGGCCAGGAGTTTGAGACCAGCCTGGGCAACATAGGGAGACCCCATCTCTAAAAAGTTGTTTTCTTAATTAACCAAGTGTAGTGGTGTGTGCCTATAGTCCTAGCTACTTGGGAGGCTGAAGTGGGAGGATCGCTGGAGTCCAGGAGTTTGAGGCTACAGTGAACTATGATTGTGCCACTGCACTCCAGCTTAGATGACAGAGGGAGACCCTGTCTCTAAAAAAATAAATAAATATAAAATTGTAGCTGCTTTCCTATGTTTGAAATTCAGGCTTGATTTTTTAATTTGTGACCAACTCCTATTAGTTAAACACCAGCCAGTTTTACTCATGGGGCACCTTCTTGTAGATATCTAGGAAAGTGAATCCACTTAACCCAGGATGCTCATAAAACAGCAATGACTAAAACAGGGGTCCTTTAAAATGCCTAAAGTAATTTATTTGCATGTACAACTGGAAAAAGCTGGTTTTAGAATCAAATTGAATAGGAGACTTACTTCCAACAGCACCTAAGAAGCTTCTAAAAGAAATTCTGAGAAAATTGCCTCCCTTCAGGAGATAAACAAAAGACATGCATCATCACCACCTGAGCAAACTCCCTGGGTCTTTGACAACCTCCCTGAAACTCCTACCGTGGCAGTCGCAGAGTCGCTATGAACCTACTGTTCTGGGGGCTGTCCAGTTCTTAAATCGTTTTCTTTGCTCAGTTAAATTTCGTTAAACTTAACTTGTCTAAGTTTTTCTTTAAACAGATGGCATATTTGAAGTAGAGCTCCCAGTGACCCCAGGAGCATTGAGTGACCCAGCGAGTTACACCCACTCGCCCCCAGGCTCACTGTGTTCGTTGCTCTCTGGCAGCAACTGGGGATGGTGGGTGAGTTCTCCCTCAGATCCCAAAGCTGCATAGATTTGTGTTTTGAACTATTTGAATCTGGTGGAGCAAAATTTTGTTCTGATCTGTTTGGAAGTTGCTACAGAAACTTTGATATTTGACAAACCTTCCAAAATCTAATTTCTAATTCTAATATCAGTCTTTTTGACCTCGAACTAACTTTTTGAATATTTGGACCCCCAGAAGTCCACCAGAGACATGTTAGGCTTATTTGATATGTTAAACATCATACGGGAAACGTTGTGAAATACGAAATGGTATTTAACTTTCTTTGGATTATATTTGCATAAATGTATTATTAATATTCATTCTAAAATTGTATGAGATTCCTAAAATTCTGATATGTCCCAGTATATGTTATCAGTAAAAATTATAATTATTATGTTAAAGTTGTATGCCACAGAAATAACCAACTTTCCTTCTCAACTGTGGCTTTTTTTTTTTTTTTGAGACAAAGTCTCACTCTGCTGCCCTGGCTAGAGTGAGTGCCGTGGCGTCAGCCTAGCTCACAGCAACCTCAAACTCCTGGGCTCAAGCGATCCTGCCTCAGCCTCCTGAGTAGCTGGGACTACAGGCATGCACCACCATGCCCGGCTAATTTTTTTTCTATATATATTTTTAGCTGTTCAATTAATTTCTTTCTATTTTTTGGTAGAGACAGGGTCTCGCTCTTGCTCAGGCTGGTCTCGAGCTCCTGAGCTCAGAATGATCCGCCCGCCTCAGCCTCCCAGAGTGCTGGGATTATGGGCATGAGCCACCGCGCCGGCCTCAATTGTGTCTTTAGTCATGGCTATTCAAAGTTTTTTTCATCCACAGACAATTATTGTTTTACTTTAATTCTTCTCAAAAAGTGATTTATAATTGGGTATAGTCCAAAATTTCCTTCTTCTTCAAAAAAATTCATGGAAAAGACTCTGACAAGTACTCTTGAATACAGGTTTCTGATAACTTTGGAGATCATATGATTGGACTAGATAAAAACTTCCAGGACTATTCTAGATAAAAGGCTCATATGTTGATGAGGATTGCTAACCTGACATCAAGCAGAACAAGAGTTAATTCCATGAGGCTAAACTAATAGAGAACTAAAATAATTTTTCATGATTAAAACATTGCTGGTTCATTTTATGTCCTGTTTTTCAGAGTCAAAAAAACTTTTTTTGAGCTATTTATAGCTTATAGCAATTGGTAAAATATACCTTTGTGAGCAAAATTGAAACATTTGCCTTTCTCGCTACCTGATTTCTCCAAAATTTGGAAACTATTTGACTATTCTTAATTTATGACAAAACGGTTATTTACTTCAGTTCAATAAGAATCTGTTTTCTTTTGTAACATAACACAATTGGATACACTGGTTATTTTACCATGGCTTTAACTGGAATGGCATATTTTCAGATATGTCCAGATTGCTTTGAAGAATTGAGGTTGACTTTATACAGCTGATAAAAAGCCCCTTGGGAAGACTGGCCTGGAATTTTGTCTACATGGTTCCCTTAAAATGTTTCTGTCCTCGTGGTGAGTAAAAAATGTCACTTTCTTTACTTATACCAGGACCCTTGAGATATTTTGGGACCTTGAGAAGAGAGGAATTCACCCAATTTGTATAGGTACTCTGGGCACAGTCTGATGATAAATCCTTTGCTTGGCCTCCCAGCCTTGAGAAGCTTCTAAAAGTCTAATCCAAAGTTCCTTACGGAAGTACCAGCAAAGCCAATCTAAAAGAATCTATATGGCCAGTCACTATTCTTGTTGCATATTATGTAAATAATCAGGCTAAGTATAATAGTACAACATATTTTACACATAAATTGGTCCCACCAAGATTTATCTTTGATAGAAATGGAGAACTAGAGAGAAAAATGTTATGTTTCAGAAGAAACATAGTACACATGTTATTAGATTCTAGCCTTGTCCATTGTTTTGAGTTTTTATTATTTTCCTATAATTTGGACTAAATTCTAAATTATTTCCTGGTTATAAGAAATCTATAAAGAAGGACTAGGTTTTAATTTTCTTCATGATATTTTTAGTTGGCTCTCTAATGGAATAGGGTTTTTTCTTTTATTATGGCATACAAATTTTCTTTTTAATTATATTCTTTATGTCCATTATATTTCCACTGTGTATCTCTTATTGTTTGCTGAAGACTAGAGATGATTCAACAAGCAACAGCAGCTATAGATCAATGACTTTGACGGGACTACCCTGAAGTGAGCTTTCCAGTGACGAGGGACAGCTTGACACTCAAATTTTGATCATCAGTGCGTTCAGGAAGAAAAATTTTTGATCCAAAGGGGAAAATGAGAAAAGAAAAGAACTTTTATGTGAGAAATGTAAGTTCTTTTAAATTATCAGGCGCAGAGGGACATTCAAATGAGACAACAATCACGCCCTCCTCCCCTTTTTGAGCTATTATTCCTCTCTTGAAACTGCTTGCTATGCGACAAGTAGCTATAAATTAACCTAATAATGCCACACTGGACACTATAACCCACACTGTACAGCTTAACAATGTATAGCCAATCACTAATCAATGTTACTTCTGTAAACCAATGGGAATTCCTGACAAGCAACTTTGTATCAGCCCACTCCCTGTCCCACCCCGCTTTTCTCTTGCCTTTAAAAACCTGCTTTTTGGAAAGGCCCAAAGGAGCTCATATTCGAGATTACTTGGGTCTGAGTCTTCCAGGCAGCAGTCCTTACTTTGGCTCAGGTAAATTCTTTAAATCATATTTTGTACCTCAGCCTCTTCCTTTTAGGTTGACACAATGAGACAAGATTCCAGAGATAGAATACAATAAAAGCTAAGATGAGAGAAAAAAATCTAATAATCATCTGAATACTCTGACAAGGTTTATGTCTTGATGGTTCCCTTGGATGCTTGATAGGTCATTACTATTTGTGTTCAAGGATTCAATTTATTTTGTTCAGTCCGAGCAATCATGTTCTGGCAGATCGAGTCATATAAACTAAACTCAGAAGAGATCTAAACAAGCCTGAGTGATTATGTCACTTTATTCATTAATACCTTTACCTCATAGACATTCAAGAAACTTTCTCAAGATAAAAATGGACTTGAATGAAATTAAAGAAGTCTCATCTAGACTATGGGAGAGTTAAAAGAATTATCCTTTGAAAAGCTGTTAATTCAATACATGTACATTGAGCACTTACTATGTGTGTAGCACTGTACTAAATGCGGAGGATCTAGACTTTAATAAAATTGGTTCAATCCCTGAAAGAGCTCACAATCTAAAGGAGCAACACTGATGACCAATTATAATACCTTATGTGGGCTGTAGGAAGTATTAGGGAAACACAAAGGAGAAAGGGATTTCCTGGGAAAATGACTAATGAGATGATATTTTAGTTCAATTTTAAAGGAGAGACAGTAGAAAAAACTCATTCTGGACTCAGCAACAAATACAAGGACAGAGTATTTAGGAAACAGCCTCTCTGATGTGTGAGGCTCTTTGGGTGGACTGACGGAAGATGACATTGGAAAGGAAGGCTGGGACCAGCTGTTTCAGAGTCATGGAGAGACAAGAAGAGAACAGTATTATCAAACTTGCGTTGTAGAGAGATCCTTCTGGCAATGTTGTGGAGGGCAGGGGAGCTATGTGAAGTAATGGCAGGAAGACAGGGTTATTACAATAGGCCAGGCAGAAATTGGTAAAGGCCTGAATTAAGGCAGTACAACTTAAAATTTATGGGATTTTACAGCTGACACTGAGCACGACTGAGTAATCAGCTGAAGAAACGTTTTTTAGGACCGTGCTGGGTACACACCAACAAATATTTCTGCGTTGACTCTGCTTTTTCTGAAATCTATCCAAACAGTCAATGAACAACTCGATCCGTTTCTCTCTAATTAGACATTAGAGTTTTGTCTACCTGATGAAGTTCAGGAAATAAATCACTGACAAGATTTTAGGAGAGAATGGGCTATCATAATATTAAATCTACCTGTTATATATCGAAGTCTAACAATCACCTAACCAGGTAGTAGGAAACTGATGTCTTGCGTTACACCAGGATTCCCCAGGAGTTTAAGACTGCTAAGGGGGGAAAATTGGGTCATGCTGGTTCTTAAACATTGTGGAGAAGAAAATAGAGTTTCTTGCACAGTTAAGAACCAGATTTGACACCTTTGAGTTATACACCCTTTATCAAGAAGAATATGGGAACTTTTACTAAGATCCAGCAGGATTTGGGGCCCTCAGTTGTGTAAGAAAACATAATTTATCTCTAAGTATCTTTACACATGTCAACAAATTTGAACACTACTCATTCTAATTAAGCAGCACAGATACTGCAAAATTGATGTCCTACCAGGAGGACACATTTCAGATGTGGAACACCAGCACTCCTTTGCACCTGTTTAAGAATGTCCTTCCTAAGCAATGAATGAATAGCTTCAATTTTAGAGTTCAGACTCTAACATACATGTGTTCTTGAGGAAATAGTTGTATAGAAAGTCACATGGTAAGAATTTTTGTCTATTGCCGTTGTTTTTCAAACCTTCATCAATCTGTAAGGTAAATTAATTTTTATCCCTTCTAAAATTACCATTTGACTTATAATAAAAAACTTTCATTTTAAACGAAAACTAAAATGGAACGTTTCAATTTTTAAAGTAAATTCTAAAAGCAAAGTGTGAGCTCTTAAAAATCAGAAGCGGGCAAGGGAATAAACAGGAAGCTTTGTTTAATCTGTTAGTAAAACCAAGTAAGTGGATGTAATCAGTAAACGACTACAGCACTAAGCAAATAACCACATACTGGATATAAATGGGGAAGGCTTCTCCTCCGAGAGGGGACTTTCGTTACTAGAAAAGAAACACCGTGGAGAGTCCTGCAACTGCAGTGCAGTGTTTGGTGTAGCTGTCATTTCTCCTTCTTCCAGGTTTTCAAGCCCCCAACATGTACAAAGAAGGACTAATACTAGGTTTTCAGAACTAAAAAGTCCATAGCAATGCTAATTAAATTTAGGTTGCAGCAAAGGGAAGATTGGAGAAATTTTAACATCTCATAGCAACAACTATAGGGGTTGGAGCTACTATTATTAACAAGTCCTGGAAACTGGCAGAGACTAAGAAGGAATTGGAGCCAATTAGCCAAGAAAATGAAACAAGGAGACTAAATAGCAATTTAAAAAAATAAAGAATAGTAACAAAGATACATACAAGAGTTCTTGTTTTCTAAATTTTATTGTAAGTTTTGTTTAAAGCAGTGGTTTGTAACACAATACCCTTTTTCATAACTGATATATTGTAATGCTCCCTGTACTACCTTGCAATGTTATTTATACATAATATAACTTACCTATGCATATAATTTAAAAGAAATTATAAGGTCCTAACTGTAATGCAGAGGAGAAATAAAAGGAAGATAAACAATAGCAAAATTGTATGTATTTGGTACACAAATGCTTGCGCACACCTCCACGAAGGCATCATGAAGGAGTCTGGTGCAGGGACGGGCAGCCTGGCCGGGTGTGGCGCTGATGACACAATGCCAGGAGCAGTGCTGCTGTCAGCTGGTAAAGCTTCACACAGTACAACGGGGTGCAGCATTCCTTCTAGTTAGATAGTAGTTGTATCCCTGAAAAACTGAGTGTATATTAAACTGTATCCCAAATATATATACATATATTTATATAAACATAAAGAAAGGAGTTGTCAAAAAATAAAAGATTGAACTGAAAGTCAGGATACCTGATTTCAAGCCCTGACTTTGCCCTTTGTAGTAGACATTGGCCCTTCTGGATGCCCAACAACTGAATCCCCTTCCTTGATTTCTCCCCCAGCCCCCGTAGTGTGAGGCTTGGTGGGAGACATGGCTCATTCTTCCAATATTCTCTCTCCCTGCCCCTGACGGAACAATGAATTGGACACTCTTGCCTGGGACTTAGAATCTGAAAGGGATGGACGAAATCAATGAAGTAGTTATACATTATTTGCAGTGGCAGTGGTGTCGCTGAGAGTCAAATGGCGGATGTGAGAACCCAGGCTGCTCTGGTGGCCAACAGTGGCTGGGTGAGCCCCTGACCTCTCCCTTAACTTTCTGACCTTTGTTCCTCAAGATCCTGAAATAAATTACCTTTTTGGCTTCCATTGACCAGAATCAATTTGTTGACCTCAGCCAAAAACTCTGACAGGTCCCATTTTCTCTGGGCCTTGTTCCCTCTTGAGTAATGAGTAGAATCCATTGCTTATTAAGGCTCTTCCAGGCTTGAAGACCAGTGAAGTGCCGCGTCGGAGGAAACCCCTTCGCATTTCCCTTGAGTTTTAGTTTCCAAAGGGCTTTCAAGTCTCTCATCTCATGTGGCTTGGAGGTATAGGAGATACTCTAACACAACTCTAGCGAAGTGTTTCTCTCAGTGCCTGGAACACACAATACCCCCACACAATACCCTCAGTAAGCGGTATTTATTATTATTGACATAGACTAATACTTAGGGTATATTTTTAAATGAAAAGAACTGCTGCTATTTGTATATTTGGTATGATCTCATTTCAGTGGAAACTTTTTGTTCACCAATATATCTATTCCCCCTAAATATAGTGGGCATATAGTAAATATCTGTTGAAGACATGAATTTCTATAAAAGAAAATTGTGCCATTTGCTAGAGTGCACACCCAAAGAATCTGGAAGAATCTGGAGGAGTGGTCTATTAGTTTGCTGGGGCTGCCGAAACAAGATACCACAGACTGGGTGGCCGCAACAGACATTTATTTTCTCACAGTTTTGGAGTTTGGAAGTCTAAGATTTTGTCAGCCGATTTAGTTTCTTCTGAGGCTGTTCTCCTTGGCTTGCAGATGACCACTTTCTGTTTCTTCTTTTTCCTTCCTTCCTTTTTTTTAAAATGATAATGGAGGAAGAAATACGGCTTTTCCTCTGTACACAAGCATCCCTGGTTTCTCTTTGTGAATCCAAATTTCCTCTTCTAATATGATACCAGTCAGGTTGGATTAGGGCCCACCCTTATCTCCAAATGCAGTCACGTTCTGAGGTACTGGAGGCTAGGGCTTCGATGCAAATTTTGCGGGGGTCACAAATTAAGTCCATAAAAGGTAGGAATGTGAAAGATTTATTTGTCCTAAATATTTTCTACAATGTTTCTATAATATTTAAATATTTTACAAGGAGCCTAATTATTTTATAATCTGGAAATATAATAAATTAGGGTAAAACAAAAAATACTGTGTTTATATTTAAAATGTAGATTCTAGGCTCAGTTAATTCTAAATGGATTTTTCATTTACATCAATGTCTCCTGGGGCATTTGAAAGTCTTGAGGGACCAGGACAAGTACAACTCTTTGTCGTGCACTATTGGCCCAGGACAGACAGCATCCTGGCATTGCAGGACAGACAGCATCTCCTCCCCACATCCGTGGCAGTAGTACCCTCCTCCATCGCTCTGGCAACCACAAGTGTTTCCAAAAACTCTCCCTGATCGTCACCACTTTAAAGTATAGTTTTATACCAACACTCGCAAACGTCTAAAATATTTTCTTCTTTTCCCCTTCCTTCTCCTTTTCTCTTAAAATGATAATGGAGGAAGAAATCATGCCAATTACCTCTAGCTATGCCAGTGGGAAGCTTGGCTGTATCTGAGTCACGGCAGAGTTTCATGACAGCTGAAGTTGTCTAAAGACGGCGAAACTGCTTTCAACAGTTTATCCAAATTGCAGGTCTGATGATAGTAACAGCTAATGTTTAATGAGCACTGAATATGGGCCAGGCATTGTGCTAAGTGCTCCACACACAGATCCGCTCATTCTTTACAACAGCCCTGTGAGGTAGGCGCTATGGTCCGGCAGATGAAGAAACAGATCCAGGCAAATGAACTGACTCTAAGTGTGGCAGCTGCCCTGCTAAAGCAGACAGTCTGGCTTTAGGGCTGCCGTGCTAAAGCCCCACAGGATGCTGGCTCTCCCGTAGTGAGCACTTAGCGAGTGCTCAACACCAAGCAAGTACTTTACATGAGTTACTGCATGCAATCCTCACAGAAACAATGACATCACTGCCTTTACCTCCATTTTACAGATTTTATAGATTTGGAAACTAAGAGGCTCAAATCTCTTGGGAAATAGATGGCTTATATGCATATTGTTTATAAACATGTACAAAATCATGGCAAACATGATTGAAGTTATTGCCACGATCAAATCAATGTGGAGAACCAAATAAATTATAAGAACATCATATTCTCTTTCAAATCTATTTAAGGTAGAAATCAGTCAATTCTCATCAAATTTTTCTGAGGTTTTGTCTGAGTAAATTATTGGCTAAACTGTATTCTGGAGAAGTGACTTATATGTATGATATTGGTTTTCCCCTGGAGTTAATGAAAAATAACTCAATTGAGCTAATAGTGGTTCCAATTTCATAAACTAATCTTTCTCTTTGAAAACAGAAGCAATATTGTGACAAATCCAATAAAGGACTTTATTTTTATTTCGTTAAGAAAAGGCAGGCCAGGAAAAATGGCTTACACCTGTAATCCCAGTACTTTGGGAGGCTGAGGTGGGAGAATCATTTGAGTTCAAGACAAGCCTGAGCAACATAGTGAGACCCTGTCTCTATGAAAAATAAAAAAATTAGCCAGAAACGGTGGCACACACCTGTAGTCCCACGTACTTGGGAGGCTGAGGCAGGAGGATCGCTTGAGCCCAGGAATTGGAAGCTGCAGTGAGCTATGATGTCCAGCATGAGTGACAGAGCTAGACCCTGTCTCCAAAACACAAAAACAAAAACAAAAACAAAAAAAAAAACAAAAAAAAGAGAGAAGGCAGTTCCAGAGTATTTTTACTTGCAAAATATACTTTTTTACATTATGTATTCACTTGTGTTCTTAACATTTTATAGTAACTTTCACTTAAAAATATACCATAAACGTTTTCTTTGTTTCTCCAGTTCTCATACTGATAACTTGTAATGGGTACATAACATTTCTTTGAGTGGATGTTATCATAATTTTCTTAACTTATTGTCGGTCATTTTTTCTCTACATTGAATGTGACAAGTATCTTTGTGCTGCAAATTTTTATCACCTGTTTATTTCCTTGGATCAAATTCCTAGAAGTGGGATTTCCAGGTAAATAGATGTAAATATCTTTGATACATACTTTGCTATATCAAATCAAAAGCTATACAGATCTTCAGCGTATTTCTTTGTCCACATTTCCACTCACTCTCTTCATCAATTGAACACCATCTGTCGTCGGCAACTTACTTTGCCTGACTGTCTCAGATTGTCCTTTGGTTACTTCTCGGAGACAAAAGCAACCTGTGATGAGGTCAGAAGTATCAGGTTCACACTGAAGAGGCAGAGGCCTCTCAGCGGCTCAGTGAAAATGGATCATGTCTTCTGACCTCAGTGCTGCTGCTACCATCCTTTGCTTCGGCACACTGATAGAAATAAAAATGCTCTTTAAGCTGACAAATGAGGTGGGTCATAATGAACATTCCAGATATCATGTGAACCTCAGATAGGCCCATAAAACTAAAATTGCACACTAATAACATATCATTTGGTATCCTGAAAAGCAAAACAAAATGATTTCAAATGAAAATATGTTTAATTTGCTTTCACTGAGACTTAAATGTCTAAATGAATTAAATGGGTTTTTCTTCTATAATCAATTCCATTGCAGTAATTTCTAGTACAGTTGATAGACTGAAACTTTATGGTTAGTTTTTAAAAATTAAAATTTTTTTAAAAAAAATTTTACTTTTTAAAAAATTACTTTTATGGTTAGTTTTTAATAAGCAAATGATTTGATATGGTATAATTTATGAGTTAGAGAGTCCCTGGTTATTTCTGAATCTGACTGTGGAAGAAGGATGTTTTGCAAGGTCTCCAAATCAGAAAAAGGAAGATATTTTATTTTCAACTTATTTATATTATACCATTTCAGTCCAGTTTTGCTTTATTGGCAAGGGCTGTCAGGACAGTATTGTTGTCAAATCACTCTTGTTATTAAAAGGGACTTGATAAATCATTTATGTTTTATGTTTAAAAATTCCATGTGCTTTTATAAATAACGAAGCTATATTACATAGATGTTGGTGACTATGTAATTCATAAGGAAACAGGCTTAACTATTACCTGAAATGAGTTGTATGTGATGAGAGGAAAATCTATTTGGTTGTAGATTTGTTGACTAAAAAAAGAAAGGTTGTGATATATTTAAGTAGGTTAATAAAGTTGTTACCTTTCCCTACCTTTAAATCCTAAAAAATCATGCTTGTGTGTGTGAGAAAGACAGTTAGAAAGCAAGAGATCAACAGATAAATTGAAATTGTTGTTGGCAACAGTTTAGCCACAGACCTGCCTGGCAAGTAGAGGTGCTTCACACATGTGAAATGATAATTTTACATGACTTTTTATGGAAAGCTGTATGCTTTGGGTTCTAGGTATTTACATTTAGGCCTCAGAGCTTTGGAGAATAAAAGATGCTTCTTTCTTATGAAGAGGTTTCCTTATGTTCTTGTGTGTGTGTGTTTTTTTTTTTTTTATTTAGAAAAATTCTTAGCCTAGAACTTACAAAAATGGGGGGGCACTGTAATTTCTTGTATATTGACATAATCAGAAAACGCTCCCTACCTACTCAAGTTTACAAATGACTCAATCTGTTTGGCATAGCTTTAGGGATAATCATTAACTTCGTGTCTTTGTGACCATGAAGTCTGAGCAAAGTGCACGTTACCAAGGAAGGAAACACATACTAAGATATTAGGGTGCATCAGCACCACCCAGTGGCCTTGAGCTGATTCAACAGCTCTTTGGAAAGAAACAGGCTCCAAAGGTCCAGGGCCTCTGTCTCAATGGTGAATCGTATACACATGCATGAAAACACCAGGATTCAACCTTTGCAGAACTGAATCTGTAGGTATTAATAATTCTAATTAGTACTTTGTTGACCTTTCTGGAAAGATCATATTATTTATAGGGCAAGAAAATGGAGTGTGTCATATATTAAGGATTTTTGGCTCTTTTTGGCAGATCTGTAGCAGTTTATGTATTTGTAAGTGGTGAGCTAACACCCTTTTTTTGAGTCAAGCAGCAATACATGAAAGCTAAAGATACATTATCACAAAATGACTGACACAAATTATGCTTCCACGAGGAGAGTAGAAAGTCTAAGGAGTCCAAGGAGAATTTAGTTTCTGTATGTTCTAAACAAATCTTTTTATACCACTTTCTACATGATAAAAGATTCTCTCCTCCCAGGAGGCACCTGTACTTCTCTTTTGCTAGATGTATATCAAATTTCTGGTAAATTTTTCATTCTTTTTAACTGCTGTATATTATGAATATTTTTAAATAAAAATAATACTTGCTGACAAAGACTTGAAAAGTGCAGAAAAGCAGAAATTAACAGCAAGAGAAAAATACAATGTATAGTCCCGCAACTAAACACAATCATTGCTACTATGTTATTATTTAATAAGTATCTACCCTGAGCATAAACTCCGAAACCAGACTTGCCTTGGTTTAAGTCTAAAGTGGGCCATTTAGTAGCTATGAATTGGACAAGTTATTCAGTTCTCTTGGTGCCTTGGTTTCCTCATCTCTAGGATGGGGATAATAATAGCTCTTCTGCATAGGGCTGTCATGAGGATTAAAGAAATTAATATATGTAAAATTTTTAGAATAGTGCCTGTTTATAGTAAACAGTATCTGTGTTAGCTATTATTTCTCCCCTCCTCTTCCTCCAACTCCTTCTGTTATTAGAAATTATGCACCGGGCATCCTGCTAAAAACTAGTATCTTGTATTTCCATCCAGTTTTTTCCTTTTGTGCAGTTTCTTTCTGGCCTTCCTAATAGCTGAAACTGTACTAAAATATGATTTTGCATCTTTTAAAGTTATAACATTATATTGTAATATTTATTCATTAGTATAATTTTTAATGACTAGTAAATGCTATTATTCTAATGTTACTATTTAGCCTTGTAGAAAATTATGACACAATCTGGAATGTGGGTTTTTATTAACATGCAAAACGAAGAGGAACTTTTTTTTCTCTGCCCCATATAATCTACAGGAATGGAACATTTTTTAAAAATGGCAAACATAAAGGTTTGTTTTCCCTTCTAGAAACAAAAGAACATGATGTATTTTGGAATCCTACGTTTTTGGTTATATTTTCATTTTGGCTAGCAGATTCATTCATTTTTTTTCTCTCACCACCTATGCATCTGTGTGCAGGGCATGATGCTAAGTGCTGGGTATATAACACTGAAAAAGGTACTTTCCTGCAGAAATCTGAAGTTAAGAGATACTCAAAGTGATGCAGAGGGAACATTAGGAAAAGCACTTAAGTCTGCCTGATAAAGGTGAAATTTAAACTGGTATTAAAGATAAATAGGAATTTGCTAGGAAAGAAGGATGTAGAATAAAGTATTCTGGGCAGAGTGAGCAATGAGTACAAAGAGAAGTCGAGAGTAGGTGTATGTCCATAAAGCTCTGTAGTATTGTCCATAAAGAAGTATAGTGTGGGTGGTGGGGCAGAAAGAGGCAGCTTGAGAAAATCAGACTGACAGTGGTACTTGGGCCCAGAACTGAAATCCAAATTTATAATTTACCCAGTTAAAAAAAAAAAGGAATAAATTCGAGTTTTTATTTTTTATTTTATTTTTTAAATTACTATTCCAGGGTATTGTGAGGGTACAAACATTATAGTTACACTTTATGTCTTTGCCTCACCCAAGTGCGGGTTAAAGGCGTGCCCTTCCCTCCCTTTAGTGCTCCCCGTGTCCTTTAGTTGTAGATTTGCCACCCCATCCGC
>CAUYSK010006021.1:0-35191 GCA_963575035.1 Avahi laniger | reverse complement strand
GAGTAGCTGGGACTACAGGCATGCACCATCATGCCCGGCTAATTTTTTCTATATACTTTTAGTTGTCCAATTAATTTCTTTGTATTTTTAGTAGAGACAGGGTCTTGCTCTTGCTCAGGCTGGTCTCAAACTCCTGAGCTCAAACAATCCGCCCGCCTCGGCCTCCCAGAGAGCTAGGATTACAGGCTTGAGCCACCGCGCCCAGCCTGGTCCTTCCCATTTGAAAGGGGCTGTCCTGGTTTGTGTGCATAAGCTGAGAGCCAAACTTGAATACGTGAGGGCTGTGTGTTTGTTCACTTATTTTTCAAAAGATACTAGGTGAGCATCTACTATGTGAAAGACATTTTGGATAAGCAGTGAGCAAAGAGACATCACAGTCCTTCGTCACACCCCAACCAGAAAGACAGATACCACAGGATGCAGCGTTTAATCACCCCTGTGATAGGTATGAGTGCATAGAAAGGACCGTGGCCTGCTCTTGGGTGGTCAAGGAAGGCTTCCTGGAGGGAGCAGCATTTGAGTTGAGACCTGAAGGGTAAGAAGTAAGGAAGGGCTGGGAGAGGATGAGGCAGTGAGGGGAGGAGCTGGCGGGGGTGGGGGGTGTGGGACATTCCTGCGCCGGGAGGGGCCCGGAGTGAGGCTGGAGTGGAAGGCACCCCCTGAACAGGTGAGGCCGTGGCCCCTCCGAAGAGTTCTGATCTGCAGCCTGAGGCAAGGGGCCTCTGAAGAGTTGTAGCAGGAGGGGAGAGAGCTGGTCAGGCCCACATTTGTGTGACCCTCACCCGGGGCACTTCATGCACGGAGCTTTTAAAAGGATATTTCCCCATCTCATACCCGTTAGGATGATGACTAAATAAATAAATAAACAAAAAGGCCGTGCGTGCGTGGTGGCTCACTCCTGTAATCCTAGCACTCTGGGAGGCCAAGGTGGGAGGGTCGCTTGAGCTCAGGAGTTCAAGACCAGCCTGAGCAAGAGCGAGACCCTGTCTCTAATAAATAAATAAATAAAAATAAACAGAAAATAACAAGCGCTGGCAAGGATATGGAGAAATCGGAACCTTCGTGCACCACTGGTGGGAATGTAAAATGGTGCAGCCCCTATGGGAAATAGTATAGCGGTTCCTCAAAAAATTAAATATAGAATTACCACGATTCAGCAATTCCACTTTTAGTTAGATACCCCAAAGAACTGAAAGCAAGAACTCAAACAGATACTCGCATCCCCGTGTCCACAGCAGCATCACTCACAATAACAAAGGCGCAAACAACCCAAGTGCCCATCAACAGAAACGGGGCAAACAACGTGGTCCGCCCATATAAGGGCATATTACCCAGCCTCAAAAAGGAAGGAAATCCTGACACATGCTACGACATGGATGCACCTCGAGGACATCACGCTCAGTGAAATAAGCCAGACACAGAAGGACAAATACCACACGGTTCCGTTTATACACCGCACAGAATAGTGAAACGCACAGAGACGGAAAGGAGGGCGGTGCTGGCCAGGGGCTGGGGGGCGTGAGGGTGGTGGTTTAAGGGGGACAGAGTTTCAGTCTTTCGAGATAAAAAGCGTTCCGGAGATTGGCTGCTCAAACAATGTGAATGTACTTAACACCACTGAACTGTACACCCTAAAACAGTTAACACGGTAAGTTTTATGTTATATATATTTTACAACAATTTAGAAAGAAAAAAAGTTGCTCCCAGTCCTCAGACACCTGGCTGTGACAAATGTCATTGGCTCATTCGGATCAAAGAATTAGAGCAGGTGGAGCGGCCCAGGGGTCATCTCTGCCAGCCCCTTCCACAGGGCAAGTCCTTGGGGCGTGACGAGGAGGGTCAGACAGGCTTCTGGAAGAGCCCTGAGGGCTGGGGAGCTCAGGTTTTTTTTGAGGGGAAAATAGCCCGTCAGGGCCTGTTGGCCAGGTGTCCCCATGCCGATCCAGTCTCCCTTTCCCAGGGACTCGACATGCAGGAAACTGCTCATCCCGTCCAGAGGGCAATTCAGTGCTCACTGCCAGGCACCTGCGTTGCGGAGTGTTCCCCTTCCCCGACCACGAGCTCCAGGAACTGTGCTCCTCCGGGACTTGGTCTTCAGAGGTGCCTGGCCTCACGCTGCAGACACAGTCCTGCAATCTGCAGGCGACCGGCGTGTGTGCACGAGTGATCGTCTAAAGGAGTCTGGGCTGCGTCCTGCTGTGACAGTGGAGGGAACCTTCTCAACCCCGGCTGCCCTTTAGAATCAATCATCCTGGAACTTTCAGACTACACCGATGTCTGGGCCCCGCCCCTCGATACTCTGCAGCCAAGAATCCTTTGTAACATAGGTTACCACCCCCCAACGCACACACACACTTATGGATTTTGCAAGTGCCAACGGCATTCATGTCGGATATCCACCGATCGAGGCAGACCAGGACGTTTTGAGGTTTCTGGTGGGGGTCCTTCCTCCCGGCCAGTTCATTCGCTGCCTTGCTCTGAGCCACTTGCCCCTGGTGCGTTTCTGTGCCTCCTTGTGCCATCAGCCAGGTTCACTCTATTTGTTTCTATTAATAATAGTTAACAGCTCCCATGCAGTGTTGGGGACAGGTGACAGAGAACTGCCTATTCTGCTTTAGGACTCAGGGCAGGATTTGACAGAATTACACAGAACCAGGGAAACCCGCTTCCTTCCACAATTCCCGTCCCCCGCCTCTGCCCGCTGCCCAGCCAAGGGCAGGAGCGTGACCATTAGGCGAGTCCCAGCCCGGGCTTCCCCGGAGTAGCACCTGCCCGTGCGTGAGCATCCAAGGCCAAGTTCAGGGCCTGCTAGTCCAAGCCAAGTGAGTGCTTGCCTGCTCCCTGTTGGCATCCCCAGTGGCAGATGGCAGGGACGCCAGGGACCCCAACAGCTGTCCTCGGGCCTGGTGTCGCCTTTTCCCCCAGGCTAAGGCTGCTTCCCGAATCCCCCAGGCTGGGCCTGCTGAATGGAAGGAGGCTGTCTCCACGTTCCACAGGTGTCCCTGCAGCACCGTCTCACAGGCACATGGCCCCTCCCTCCCCCGTGCATCGTGAGCCTGGTGCCCCCTTTTCTCCTGTGTTGCTGGGCATCTTCTATTGCGGCCAGGCTCGCTCCCCTAGTGTGAGTAACCTCTGCTGTGTGGCAGACACCTGGAGAAAGATTCCTTCCTCAGGCTCCCCCATGAGTGGGGCAGGGGACACGGAGCTTCCAACCTCATCCAGCAAGTCATTCCTGCTTCCTGCCGGGGAGTAAGCTCCATGACGATGGGCCAGGGTCTTTCTCCCAGCACGCAGTGGATGCTCAGGGCACCTGCTCTGTGTCCAGGGTCCAGCGGCAGGCTGGATCGTAGACTGGGCAGGGGCGACGAGGTAGGAGAACATGGAAGGCCAGAAGCAGACCGCGCACGGACGAGGCAGCCGGAAAGGGCCGGGGCTGGGCGCGTGTGGGACTGCAAGTTGGCCAACCTCTGCCAAGGGCCATTTCAGCACCAATGACATTTTAAAATGTGACTACACTTTGACCCAGAAACTCCCAAAGATTTAACCTACAGATGTTCTTGCACTGTGGTTTTATAGTGTTGGAAACCTGGAGAGGACAGAAATGGCCATGGAGGTGGAGATGGAGGAGGGCGATCCTATTTTATGGGACAACCATCTTACGGAACGAATCGAAGCCATTTAACAAGGAGGAAGGTGCACACCCTCTGCTTTAAAAAGATGTCCCCATCAGTGCCTGACAGGTAAAGGTAAACAAGTGAAAGACAATCCCATCTGTGAAAAAACAAGGCAAACAAACGAGCCGAGAAGACAGGAACGCTTGCATGTACTTAAACATTTTCTGGAGTGACTCACAGAAATGCCCCCCAGAGATCACCTGCAGGGACCGGGGCTGGGTTTCTTCTCTCTGTCCTGGGGGAACCCGCTCCCTTTCTGCGGCTCCTATGCTGCGGTTTGTTAACGAGGCCAGACGCTGACACGGCCAGCCCACGCTGGGAACTGGGGGACGGCTGTGTGACGGTTACTAATCGCTACCTCTCTGGGCCTCTTTCTTCTCTTCCATGAATGAAGGTGCAGAGATGCCCGGTAAATAGACACCAGGTGCCTGCCGTGTGCAGGGACCGCAGAGTCCTCTCGGGTTTCCTTGATTTCTCCTCCTCCTTAACATTTGCAGAGGAAACTGGAAAGGACCCTTGCGGCTTTTAAAAAATGCTTACTGCATTCTCAAGGACTTAGGCTGTGGAGCAGGAACGGGGAGAAATCGCAGGCGCTCCGCGAGGCAGATGAAGTTGCACAACAAAGGCCTTCTCCGGGCCCCACGCAGGAAGCCTGCCTGTCTTTAACAAAGCATTGCCTGCACACGCCGCAATTGCCTTGTTATGGCCACCGGTGTCATCGTTCATCGGCCGGTCCCGGGAAGGGCCCAGGGGAGCAGTTCTGCCTTTGCTAAACCAATATCCCCCACGACAGCCCCCCGCAGTCCTGTCGTGGCCGTCCTGCTGAACGAATCCTCTGTCGCTCTTTGCTGAATGATCATGAAGACATGATTAAAGCTCTAGATTTATGGCTCCTTGGGCTTCAGAAATCGAGCTGCTCCTGCTGCTGGGGCTGCCCCAGTTGGCTGCTGGGGACGAGGGAGCGGAGAGAACAGTGCGCCCCAGGCCGGAGGGAAGGCCGCCGAAGCCAGTGCAAGGAACGCACTGGCCAAGCTGTGGTTGGTACGCCCTGTGCAGGGGTCTCTGACCCACCCTGCCGCTAGGGAGAGAGACCGGCCGAGTGTGTGTGGCCTTCCATCCCCAGAGATTCCCCAGAGGCGGTCAGAAGGGAAGGTTTCTACGGAGACAGGGGAACGGATGTTGCGTCGTCAGCGCTACTGTTTAGAGCCAACTTTCGTTCTGCCCTTGCTACGCCAGCCACTGTGCCAAGAGCTGTTTGTCCATGAATGTGCATGTATTTTTTTAACTGATTTTTTTATTCAGGTGAAGATCACATGATACAAAATGGACCGTTTTACAGGGCACAATTCAGTGGTATCTAGCATCTTCATGACGTTGCAGAGCCGTCACCTCTAGCTAGCGCCAGAGCGTTTTCTTCACCCCAAAAGAAGCCCTGTGGCCCCTGAGCAGCCAGCGACTCCTCAGTCCCCTCCCTGGTCCTAGCAATCGTGATCTGTTTTCGGGCTCTGTGGACTGACCTATTCTAGATGTTTCCTGTAAGTGGAGTAGTCTGATACGTGCTCTTTTGTGTCTGGCTTCTTTCCCTCAGCAGAGTGTTTTCCACGTCCGTCCACACTGTCGTACGCGTCAGCCCTTCCTTCCTTTCTGCGGCGG
The DNA here is from genome assembly GCA_963575035.1 of Avahi laniger. Lineage (NCBI taxonomy): Eukaryota > Metazoa > Chordata > Mammalia > Primates > Indriidae > Avahi > Avahi laniger. Next base: position 29,864 of record CAUYSK010006021.1, on the reverse strand, counting down.
AGTCGTGTTCCGCTGTGGATACTCCGCGCTTTGTGCGTCCGCTTGTCCACTGATGGATGTTCACACGTCCCCAAGGTGGGCGCCATTACCGTTTCCATGCCACGGTGCAGGGAGCGGTGGCTTTGGGAACACAAGTTGCTCACCTAAGACCGCGTGGCCCGGAGAGTGGAGGCTGGAGGTGGCCGGGCAGTCTGGCCACTGGGCTGTGCGGGAGCTGGGGGATGGGCTGGGGCAAGAGCAAAGGCAGAGGGAGCAGCAGGAGACGGATGCGGTGACTTTTCGGAACCGTCCCATCTGGCACGTCCAGAAAAGTCTCCAGTTAACTCTATTGGGGCGGGTCAGTGAACCTATTGCTTAGAAGTCCCACAGGGCGTGATGCCCTGCGGGGGACGGTGTGTGAAGACCTGGACAAGCAGGACAAGTGTCTGGAAGGTCTTTAACAAGCATACACGCTCACACACATACACTCGCACACACTCAAACACAAACATACATGCACATACACTCACACACTCACACACACACACGTACACTTACACACACACACACACACACAAACACGCTCGCACGTCTACACACACCCTGTCCATCCAGGCTGGATTAGATGCATGGGGATAAACTACACCACTCCAGGATTGTAGGCTGAGTTGCCGCCAGGAAAGCAAATCACAATGTACCTAGATTATCTTTTAATGTTTACCCCAAAGGAAGTTTCCTCCCGTGACTGGTCTGATTATCGAGTCCGTGAGTGTCCTCACCCTGGGCTGTACTTGGGGAAAGCATGTGACCCCAAAAGGGTTCAATCGCTTCATGGTTTTTTTTCGTACTCTCGTCTCCTTTTATGCACCCCAGGTTTCTAGTGCCAGCCGGCGGGAGAGAGCAGCTGCCGGGGATGACAAAAGACACAGCCAAGAGACGCTTCTCTCTGCGTTTTCCAGTGTGTCTGGCTCCTCCGGTGCTGCCTAACACAACGGCCACTAGCCACAAGTGCTATTTAGACTTGAATTAACTAAAATTAAATTAAACCAGAAATTTAGCCTACTATCTCACTAGCCCAATGCCAAGTGCTCAGTATCCCTAGGTGGCTTGCGGTAACCCTGCTGGACACAGCAGAGAATGTTTCCATCCAGAAAGTTCCACTGTACAGTGCCCATCTACACTATGCTAATTCCCCACCCAGCTGTCCCCATTTCACCCTGTCCTGTGTGGACCTGACCTACACAAGGACACAAACATCTCCTTATGCTGAGTAAAGGTCACCATCAGGATTAACAAGTTGCCTGCACAGGGGAGATGAAGCGGAGAGACGGAGCGATGACGGAAAATTCTACCGTGGAGAAAAGAAGGCGGGAAGGGGGTGAGGTGGGATCAGCTGGGCCTTCCGTGCCCCCATGGCTAAGACAAGGCTGGGGAGCCCTGCTGGAAGGAAGGAATCAAAAGCTTGTAGCTGCAACTCTCAGCAGCGCTTCTGCACGACTCAGGCCGGCCCAGGGGCCCGGGTCTGCACAGACGTGCCGGGTCCGGCGGATCAGGAGCTGTATTTATGTCCTGATTTAATGCCTGGCGGGATTTTCATTGCCTCGGCCCGGATCTCACACGCGCAGCGAGGCCGCTCGGAGTCGGAGGGAGGCCCACACTTCGAGCCCAGCGCTGCTGCCTACGCTGAGCCGCAGAGAAAATGGGACCATAAAACATGCCGGGGAGGAGGCGCCGGGCCTCTGGAACAAGGGATCGGGCTGTTAGACTCCTAACTGTGCCTGGGAGAGTCAACCCCACCGTCAGGACACCACATTAATTATGTCAAATCCAAGCGTGCGGTCGCCTTTCAGGAAGGGACAGAGATGTTTTAGGAGCTCCTGTAGCCGAGGTGGGATCCAGAGAAACACACGCGATTCCTCCCGCTCCCTCCCCTCTCTGCCGTCCCTTCCCTCTCCCTGCCTCCCTGAGAGCAGGCGGGAGCAGTTTGTTTCCGACTGCCGGAGGAGACTTGAAATATTACCAAGGTGGCGTGTGGAACGTTCCCCACGGCCCTGCCCCGATGGCACGCACGCAGACATAAAAAGCAAATACCATCAGTAACCTGTCGCCGGAACCCAGCAACAAGGCGAGAGTTTTTCTCCCTGCCGGGGCTGTTAGCGGCGATGTATTTCTCCCTGCACTAAGCACCATCTTTCCCAAGGCTGCATTACAATGATTTATAAACCCCATTTCTGGGGAAAACGAATAGATCAAAGTGAAGAGAAAAGAAAAGGAGACACGAGCAGCTGGAGGAAGATATCGAAGCATGAAACAAAAACACTAATGAAAAACTAGGCAGTGACACAATCGAGCTATTCCTCGCTGCACTTTTATCAGAGAAAAATAATAGCAAAATCTCGATTTTAATCCTTGTCTTCCCCTTCATCAGATGCGGCCGCCTGTCAGTTACCAGGGCTCGAGTCATCTTGTGGGCAAGCGTGGGAACCGGCTGCTGGGATCGCGCAGCTCCACGGGGCTTTGCCCAGGGGACGCTTAAACCTCAGCCTCATCTTCCTCATCTTAAGGGGGTGGGGGCCGCTTGGGGCCGCAGTCAGCTCCTGAGTGCGCACGGGGGCTGCCTCAGTAGCTTCCGTGGTAGGCGCCGGCCACGGGGCTTTGCAAAATCTGCCCAGGACCTTTATAAAACCTCCAGCTGGGTCAGCGGCCTCTTCCCATCTGCCGGTCGCTCACACTGAATGGCTTCTTTGCCCCGCTGTTGTTCCGTGGAGAGCAGAGGAAGAAGAACCAGACTTAGGGCAGAGGGAGCCGCGTGGGCTCTCCGTGAACATCCTACACGGGCGCGCAAGTCTGTGCACCCACAGGGGCATAAGATTCGGCCCTGATTTTTTTTTTTAAGACAAGGTCTTGCTCTGTTGCCCAGGCTGTAGTCCGTAGCATCATCATAGCTCACTGTAGCCTTGAATTCCTGGGCTCACACGATCCTCCCACCTCAGCCTCCCCAAGTGCCAGGATTACAAGCGTGAGCCACTTCTCTGTCTGCCTCATACACCTCTTTCCCCAGAGCCTAGGATAGAACCTGACACACAGTAGGTGCTTTGTAAAAAGTGAGTGACTAAGTGAGTAAATGAATGAACTTCGGGCATGACACTCACACTTTACCATTTAATCCCCACGGCAGCGCTCCAAAGTATGTGTGATTGTCCCCATTCTACAGATGGGAAAATTAAGAGCGGGTAAATAACTTGTTCTAGGTTACACAACTAAGTAGGCGGCTGAGGCTGGGTGATAACTTGGGCCTGTGGACCCCGAAGCCCATGTTCTAGCCACCGCATTCTACGGCCTCACTGACAGTCACATCCTGCTGGGAGCCAAGTGGAGAGAGATTTGGGGGGTTTTTGTTTTGCTTTTTAAAGCGAGAACCCCCCACATAGCAAAGTACTAATGGGCTCTGCTGCATTGCCAGGAACAAGGTTCCGGCCCTAATCAGGCCGAAGAAAGGTCCAGACAGAACCTGCAGGTAGAACAAAGAGGCCGTCTGCTCCTTCACAAGGCATTGCTGAGACTTGTCACAGACAGGATTTCTTCGCCAGGCTAGTTTATTGGCTTCTCTTTTAAAGGCCAACCCAATAAAACAAAATCTATACTGGGCTGTAACCAGAGGATAATTTTCATGTGGTTTCATGACATCTTGTGGTGGCCTCACTACGGGTGGCCCTGGGATACTCTAAGTGATCATTCACACTGACCTAAGGGGACGTTGAAAAAGGCACTTTTGCGTGTGGTTTGGGTGGGGAGGCTCTGCTTAAGTCACGGATGGACTGAAGTTGACAGAGTGCCTTTGTGCCTGAGGTCCACACGTCTACTGGAGGGACGGGCACCAGATGGCTGGCGCATCCCTATCCTCTCAGTGATGGGGTGGCGCTGGCCCCGGCTACTCCTGTAGATATGTCTCCTTCCTCTAAGGCCAACATACAGTTGCAAAGACTGCGTATTTGCATTCCTGAAGGAGTCTTTATTTCTAGAAAAGGATTCGTCGCGTTTCATCCCAAGGGGTGTTGTATCAAACTATCACTCGATGGGCAGAAAGCGTGATCTGTGCACAGCTTCTCCAGGACACACCCGCCGCCGGACGAGGCTAGAGACGCCGATCCGGCACCTGTTCCCTTCAGTTGCCAGCGGAAACCCCAGCAACATCTGAACATTTTTTATGCAAAAAAAGCTTAGTTCCACTTTAGTCATGTGGGGAAGAAAAACCAAAGTTTCACCCTAAAAGTTCAAAGAAATTGAACCGTCTTACACTGGTGATTTAATATTTTAGAAAGCACTGAGCTTCCTGGGATGACAAGATACTCATTGTGTTTTCAGCCTGATCTGATTTTTAAATAGATGAGTTACAGACCTCCTGAAAATTGGAGTTTATAATTGAAATATTGATAAACTCTTTCCCATAAAGAAGCGACTAGATACTGCAGTAATAACTAGGAAATAGGCAAAAATAATAGTGCTTTTCTCTGCTTAGCCAAGAAATACAATGGCAGAGTTTATTGCTTACAAAACACAGCTGCCTTTCCTCAAATTGGATAGAAAAAAATGAACCCCGATAAATTATGATGCCCCTAAATTCCAAAGAATATACATCAATTATTGGGGGTGCCACCACCCTCCTTCTGGGCAGCCTACTTATTAGGATTGTAATTTATTATTATTATGCTTTGGTGCAAATACACAGGCTGATAAAATTCAAATCTGTTAAAACAAACATCCTCCCTTCTCTGAATCAGTAAGGGACAGCATTCCAAAAGAAAGTACTGTAAATTAGAAAAGCAACTGGCTCTTACTCAAAAGTGAGAGACCGAAAGATAATTAAGGGGAAAACATTTAGTATAATCCAGGCTTTCAGAATCCTACCCAACGATCCAGGAATTGCTACAGTGGTGGACATCAAGATACAGGATTGGGGTCTATCACCCGGTGCTCCTGGTCCCAGACTGAAGACCTTTTTATGGAGACAAGATGTTTCTGTGTTATTTTTTTAAATGAATCTTTCGGCTTCAATTTTAACCAAAATGAGATACAATTCCTTCTATAAGAGACATAAATTATATTGGCTTTTTAAAAGCTGAAAGTTAAATTTGAGAAGGATTTTAGGAATCAGTCAGTTACTCCCTTCCTTTTACAGAAGAGGAAACTGAGGCTCATCGAGGGCGTGCGGGAGAGTCTGGGCCGAGTGTCAGGTCCTAGGCCCAGGTTCACCCAGCTTCACCGCTGTGACATTTGGCCAAAGAAAAGCCAAGTGATTCATGTCAACTGAGCACACACCCCGAATCTAACACAGCACCACGAAGTGCTTTGCAGACATTTTCTTATGAGAAACGAACTGTTTCTTACAGTCAAAGAACTGGAGAGTTCCAAGGGCTGTGAAGGCCTCTGGGCTGCCCTCCTGCTCAGGTTCGACAGGTTTTGCTGGAGAAGTCAGTGGTTCTCCAGGCTGGCGTGTAGCTCCTTCTGGGACAGCACGCCTGCTGCTTAGCACCCCACTGATGGTACGTCACACTCTGGGGCCCCTCTTTCTATCCAGCTGGGGTCTCCGCGGCTTCCTCCCTGAGCTTCCCCAGGGTCCCGGTCCCGACTCTTAGCTGCCTGGCATGGGCAGACATCTGGTGAGGATCCAATGGTGATAGTTAAATCGTTCTCTCTGGAGCAAAACAGAAAATCCATCATCTTCAGAGACTTGAAAGTCATTGTTGAATTCAGCCTTGCCCTCCTCTTCTCCTTCCACCAGTCCTCCTGTGTTTTCTGGACTGCTCCACAACCTGCCCACCCCCCTCCCCCCGCCGCCTCTCCAAGCCCGCAGTGCCCCAGGTGGCCAGAACTGTGCCCAGGTGCTCTTCGCAGAGCAGGGGCGTGGGAAACGGGTGTTGCCTATTCATGACGTCAGAGCCCAACCAACACCACTTGGCTGCTGTAGATTGTTCTTATGAGCAAGCTTGACTTTCCTTCAGGGGAAGGCAGTGGGTGCTCTCACGACAATATCCTGCCCACCGCCATGCGTGAGGGAGAGGGCAGGCCCTGCGGACTGATGCGTTTTGTTGGACATGGGAGCCATCCCATCCTTCTCTGCTGACTCTGCCGGAGGCCACAATCCTTCCCAGGGTCACGCAGCCAAAGTCTTGTGATGTACGCCTAATATCCACTGGCGCGCACGCGTGTGTGTGTGTGTGTGTGTGTGTGCGCGCGCGCGCGCGCGCGTGTTCTTGATCCTCTACAACCTGAGCTTTTCCCCTCTCCCCATTTCTGAACTAAACCAAAAATCTAAATTAGTCCTCAGCCCAGGGGACCAGTATTACCCTGCGAACAGCTTGCACTTCCAAGTTGCCATCTAATTAAACCACGCTCCCAAACAGAGCACATAACAGTGTCACCGCATTAACAATGGCTACCTCCCCCGGCAGCCCCTAACTGCGTAGTACGGCGGCTCGCTGTAAAACAAATAATCCTACTGCCGTGCAAACTGCTCTCCTAAGTAGGTCTTTTCCTTCAGTGGATGTCCTTTGAACATTGGGTGGTTTCACCAAGAAATATTCTAGGGCTGGGTACAGAGAGGAAGCAGTAGGTTGTTTCTTTAATCAGCCCAATTTTCCGGTGTGTTCTACCTTTTAGCATTCTAGAAAGCCACTCTTTCAACATACACGTTGAGCCGGGTGAAGCCCTGTGTTCACTGCTGTGGGCAGTTTGTGCGTATGTAGGAGGAGTGTCAGGTCAGAACACGTGCGGCGCGCCCTGGGTGTGACCGACGTGCTGGTGTGCGAGGACCGGAGCCACGTCTGCACTCTGCTCCGTGGGAGGGACGGTCGGGGAAAGGCCGCACGCTCGGGTGGCAGGAGCAAAGGATCACGGCCACGTGGGCGAGTGAAGACAAAGCCCCACGCGGCCTTGCCAGGGGGGGCCGCTTTATGCTTGTCCGGGGCCTGCTTTCCGTTATTTGCTGGGCTTGAAACGGAACTGGAATCAGAACAATATAGCTTTTCTTTCCTTGGGAGGGGCCCCCTAAAATAAAAAATGATCAATTAATTTGACCTAATTGCATCCCAAAAAAGAGGCAGGTGCTAATTGACAGGTGGAAGCGTGTCCCTTCCAGCCGCACCAGGTTTCACTTGTTAGCTGATTACGGGGGACACAAACTGGCGGCGGCAGAAGCTGGAGAGAGTCAGGCGGGGGCGGGGATCCTGGCCCCTGCTCCACCGACTCGGAGACTTTGGGGAAGTGAGCCGACCTCCTTAGCCTTAGTCTTCTCCTTTGTAAAATGGGAGAACGAACTCCTGTCTCACAGGGCTGCCGGGAGGACTAACTGGAATGAGGTGATGTTGATAAACCCCTGAGCGTGCTTCTGACACAGGAAAGCTCTCGTCAGCCACGCTGCAGTTGAGAAGAGAATAAATAGCCACGCTCTGTACTGACACGGAGACGCCCCCAAGCAAGTCTATGAGGCTGAGCCCATATGCGACAATGTGGGGGACAAGAAGCCCAATTCTTACTGGGTTTTTCTGACCAAATCTCCTACTTAGAATTCAAGCATCTGAGGGAAATGGTACCATAGAAAGGAATACACTCAGGAAATGAACAAAAGAGGGAAGAAAAGGTTTATTAATTCTGAAGTCATGGTACAGCCACTATGGAAGAGAGTATGGAGGTTCCTCAAAAAATTCAAGAAGTACCATATGATCCAGCAATCCCACTTCTGGTATATACCCAGGGGAAATGAAATCAGTATCTTGAAGCAATATGTTTACTCTCATGTTCATTGCAAGGTTATTCACAATAGCCAAGATATGGAAGCAACCTAAATGTCCACCAATGAATGAATGATTAAAGAAGATATGATATGTATATATACACACATATATATAAAATATATATTCACACACAATGCAATACTATTCAGCCATAAAAAAGGAAGGAAATCCTGGCATTTGCAACAACATGGATGAACGCAGGAGACATTATGCTAAGTGAAATAAAACAGGCACAGAAAGATAAATACTGCATGATCTCACTTATATATGGAATCTGAAGAAGTCGAACTCGGAATCAGAGAGTAGAGAGGTGGTTGTCAGGGGCAGCAGGGTCTGGAAATGGGGAGATGTTGGTTAAAGGGGACAAAGTTTCAGTTAGACAGGATGAATACGTTCTGGAGACCTAATGCACAGCATGGTGACTATGGTTAATTATACTGTATTGTACACTTGAAATTTGCTAAAAGAGTAGGTCTTAAATGTTCTCACCATTTAAAAAACTATTTGATGCAATGAGTATGTTAATTAGCTTGTCTGCGGCAAATCATTTCACAATGTGTACATATATCAAAACATCACATTGTACACCAAATGTATATACAGGTTTTTTTTGTTCCTTTTTTTGAGACAGTCTCACTCTATCACCCAGCCTAGAGTGCCATGGCATCATCATAGCTCACAGTAACCTCAAACTCCTGGGCTCAAGTGATCCTCCTGCCTCAGCCTCCTGAGTAGCTGGGACTACAGGTGTGTGCCACCATGCCTGGTTAATTGTTTCTATTTTCAGTTGTCCAGCTTATTTCTTTCTATTTTTAGTAGAGATGGGGTCTTGCTCTTGCTCAGGCTGGTCTCAAACTCCTGACCTCAAGCAATCCTCCCGCTTCAGCCTCTCAGAGTGCTAGGATTACAGGTGCGAGCCATCACACCTGGCCTGCATATACAGTTTTTATTTGTCAACTATACCTCATTAAAGCTGGGGGAAAAATTCTGAAATCAAGGTGAGCACCTCCTCCACCCCCGAACTTGCCGATAAGGAAGTGATAGCTCCTGACGTGTCTTCTGCCATCACCCTGGCATGAGTCACCCCACAACTGGGAGGAGGAGAGCCAGCATGGGGGGCTCCTCCTTCCCACCACAGCACAGCTGCTCGGACTGGCTCCGTCCGTGTGGCCCAGAGGCAGCCGCATGGGAACCACCTGGGCCCCCTTTTGAGTCGGGATGTCTGGATATGGGGCCCGGCGAGCCATGTTTTTGCCAGGCTCTGAGGAGCGAGACACACTGTGAGCTGTCTGTCCTGGCTTCATTAGCGCCGGTGTCATGTGGTGACGAGGGAAACCAGGACCACTCATGCCCCGCGGGCTCAGAGGTCTAGGCCCGAGGGCACAGCCTTGTGCTCCAGGATCAGGGTTTAGCCCTACTCCCTGGGGCCACTGGAGCCTAGATTTTTAAGGAAGCTCTTCTCAACCTTTCTCCCACAGCGAAATATCTGACAGGTCAAGTTCTTATGTGCTCGCAGTGCAGGAGATCCTGAGGAAAGTCCCCACCACGATCAATCGCGTATAGGACAGTCAAATTAGAGTGGGCATTCGTAATCGGCACAAGCTTGTAAGGGCCGATGGTAAACACTCTCACCATAGGCTGTGATCGGACCGGCAGAGAGCGGTGCACGATGCCCGCAGCCCAGTCGGAACCCCCTCCTCCCCAAAAGAGCACTTCAGAAAACACAAGCGTGAGAGAAACAAGACTAGAGGAATGCTCCTCTTTGTTTTTCAGAAGCCAGTAACCTGTGCGTCTTCATAGCAGCATGATTTGTAATAGCCAAAGGGTGCGAGCAATCCAAGTGTCCACTGCAGAGGAACGGACAGACGAAGTACCGTCTAGCCATACCATGGAATAGTATTCAGCCTTTAAAAGGAATGAAGTTCCGGCACACGCCACAACGTGGATGCACTGTGAGGACGTCATGCGAAGTGCAGTAAGCCAGACACAGACGAGTGCTGTAGAATTCCACTTCTATGAGGCCTAGAGTCATCCAATTCATAGAGCTGGGAAACAGAATGGTGGCTGGGGCTGGGGAAGAGGGGAAAGGGAGAAGGGGGAGTTTTTATTTAATGGGCACAGAGTTTCAGTTTTGCAAGCTGAAAAGAGTTCTGGAGGCCGAGGGTCGCGGTCGGTGCGCACCAATGCAGCATCTAACACACTTCGGTATTTGATGCCACTGAACTGCACACTAAAAATGGTTACGATGGTAAATTTTATGTTTCGTGTATTTCACTGCAATTTTTTAAAATTTAAAAAGGAGAAAAAAAGGTTAGTAACCTGCAAAAGTTGGTATTTTTCCAGTAGTGACAAATGATTTGCAGCACACCTCACGATGGATCCAGACACTGCGGGAGTCCGGGAGACCACAGCCGAGGCCCGTCAGCCAGCACGCAGGACCCAGATCGGCCTTCCTGCCCTGCCTTGGCCACCTCTCTTCAATCTGACCATGGGCACCTGCCAAACCTGTGGGACCCTGGAGGTGGACAACGATCCCAGAGACAAACGTGGCATGGATGTGTTGAGTATGTGTGCCACTGCTTCATTTCTAGCTCATTCCTCTTTCCTGGCGTGTATCCAACCCATAATAAGGCAGATTCTCAAAGGAGAGAGAATACTTCCTGCCCAAATGACAAGCTGTGGATTATGCAGATATCTTTCCAGATGTGGCATTTGTCTCCCTGGCAATGCTGCAGGTGGTTCTAGGTTTGCTTGGCTGGAAAGCTCCATCTGAGTGCCTTGTCCTCACAAATACCTTCTTCCGTTGCCTCTGCTAATGCCAAGGGCTTCCATTTGCAAGCTGATTCCCCCGGACCTACAAGGCCATCTCTCTGCAGGAAACAGGAAAGGACGAGGAAGGGGTGCTTTCACAACCCCGTAAGGGACCAGGGGAAACATTTCACCGTGGTGATTGCCCAGCTGTCATCCAGAGAGTGTCCACATGCCTGACCTGTAGCCCTGGAGGGCCACTGTCATCTCCCCAGGGCCCAGCACAGAGTTGACACTCAAGAAATGCCGTCGAATGAATTCAGTGGTCGACTGAATAAAATGGGAAAATGGCCCAGAACTGGCACTGATTTCATGCAGTGTCGTGTGTACAAAATGCATGCTTTGCAGACCTAAACAAGTGATTTTCAAGTGCCAGTGTCTACTATTCAGGTGTGTCTAAAAGCCCTGTGCATGTAGCCTGGAATCCTGTTTTCAAGGTCATGCTCTGATCGGAAAAATTACAGACCATACTGTTATCCTTCTCAGAAAGAATGCTTATTACGTCTTGGGTTAACTTGCTGGAAAACTGCTACTATATATGGATGTGACAACAACTGACATTTTGAAAATGTGCTGATCCAAACTGAGCATCGTTGCTTCACAAAGGGCCCATTTACCAAGATGGTCTATTTCACATAAGATATACACAGGCCGCTCAAAATAATTTTTTTTTAAATGAGCATGAATGTCCATCAGTGAACGAATGGATAAACTGTGGTATATCTATGCGATGGAATATCATTTAGCTATTAAAAGGAGTGAAGTACTGATACCTGCTACAATGCGGATGGACCTCGAAAACATGCTGGAGAAGCAGCTCTACACAAAAGGTCACATATTATATGATTCCTTTTATATAAAATATCCAGAATGGGCAAATCCACAGAGACAAAAAGCAGATTAGTGGTTGGTTACCAGGAGGCAGGGGAGAGGGGAATGGAAGGTGATTACTTAAAGGATATAGAGTGTTCTCTGGGGTCACGAAAAAGATTCAAAGCAGAGGCACTGGTTACACAACATGGGGAAGGCATGAAATGTCACTAAACTGTACACACAGTGCCATTGTGTTCACAAAGTGGCTGCTGAGTGGCAGCCCAGCCTCCTTGATTTGAAGCTTGCAAAGACCACTGTTTCCATCCCAATCACCCTTCTCCCCTCACCCCTCGCCCCGTCCCTCCTCTCCGCACCCTAAATGCGTGACACCAGGGTTGGTGGAACCACCTGCCTTTGTTTTCCAAGTGCAGCGTTGAGAAGCTCACTCCACAGATCTGTCATTTGTGTGCTGTTTCAAAACAGAGGTGCTGGTTGCACGACATTGTGAATGCGTGAAATGCCACTGAATTGCACACTCAGAAATGGTTAATTGAATATTATGTGAATTTAGCCTCAATGAAAGAAAAAGGGCATGATTATCTTTGAATGCAAAACAACCTATAAGAAAAGGTTTATTAGATTGTGTAGAATGATGCAGCATGAGTTATAACACAGAGATGTTCTTTCTCATTGAATGATTTTGCCGGCTGCACCCCCATCAAGATGCAAATGTCATTCTGTCCAGGTGAGAATGGTCTCTCCCCCTGTGATTCCTTGTTCCACGTCTGGCTGTCCTGCTGGCTTGCAAACTCCTCAAGGAGGGCATGGGCATGGAGCCTTTGTCTATCTTATGCCCTGTATTCCCAGTACCTAGATCGACTCCTGGCACAGAGTAGGTGCCAAATGGTGAGTGACTACCAGCAACTGAACAGGCCCGCCCTGTACGTCTCAAACTGGACCGTGCACACAGATTACCTGGGACCTTGCTGACATGCAGATTGTCATGACTTGCCAGGTCTGGGGTGGGGGCTGAGGTTTTGCATTTCCGACAAGCACCCAGGGGTGCAGCTGGCTCGCCAGCCACACTTGCAGTTGCGAGGGCCCCGGCATGCCAGACCCCAGCCTTGCCACGGAAAGAAAAGAAGTTTCTGACACTTGAACCTGGTTGTTTGTCTCCCCGCACCTCACTGCTCACTCTGCCTCCTCGCACTCAGGCAGCCTAAGCACTTCCTTGTTGTTACCCTGAGGAGGATGATTAAGGTAATTGGCAACTTTTTCCCGTGATTCCAAGGTAAGCTGTCATTTCAAGGAAAATACGTCCACTCCAATTCGGAACACTCGGTTTTCAGTGTTTTCTTATGTGTGGTGGGGAGAGGAGGAGAGGGAGTCTGTGGCCCCCAAAAGAAATATGCTGTTCTTCTCCCTTTGTGTTTCCGAGCATGTAAACTCAGCTTGAATCACAGCTAATAAATAGGTCATCTTGTACTTTCAAAATAAAAACATGCCGTATTTCAGTGGAATAGCAACAGTACATTAAAAAGCTGTCAACTTCACTACAATTTCCCTGAACCTTGCACTGCAGAAAGATACCTTGTCACTCAGAGCTGAGTGCAGCTTTACTGAAATATCTCCTCGTCTGCGTAAATAATGAGTAGAATTGCATGGAAATATCTGGCTCACAGCCTCCTTTTCCCCCTACTCCTGAAGAAACAGTATGCAAATGACAGATTTGTGGGGTGAGCTTCTCAACGCTGCACTTTGAAAACAAAGGCAGGCAGTGGCACCTACCCTGGTGTTGTGTATTTAGGATGCAGAGAGGAGGGACGGGTGAGGGGTGAGGAGAGAAGGGTGATGGGGTTGAAAAGAGTGGTCTTTGCAAGCTTCAAATCAAGGAGGCCGGACTGTCTGTCAGTCAGCAGCTATTCTGGGAACACACAGGTTGCATCAGAAAGTGCTGTGGATGGGAGATACTTGCTAAAGAAGGGCCCAGACCCGGGAGGTGTTTGCATAAGACAGGGCAGCCCGCACGGCCTGCGGGTTCAAGACCTAGGTTCAGGAGCCACTCTACCAACTACGACTGTGGATCTTAACGTCCCTTCACCTCTCTGAGCCTTGGCTTCCTGGACTGTCAAATGACGACAGTAGTAATGAGATGATGGACACGAGGGCACTGTGGGGACCTTCAAGCCCATCTGGATGTTCACCATTAGCCAGTCGATGGCATCGTAGCCGAGTTATTAACAAGAGGATGGGCTCTGGAGTCCGCGCCACGGAGGTTCAGATCTCGGCTCCACCACTCGCTAGCAGTGCGACTTCAGCCAAGTCTCTGCGCTCCTCTGAGCCTCAGTTTCCTCATCTGTAAAATGGAGGTAGCAATAGTCCCTGTTCTTGTCGGGTTGTTGGGAGGATTTGACAAGAGAATGCACCTTAAAACCAGTGCCAGGCCATAGGAAGGGCTCCGTCACCGTGAGCCGTAGCAGCGCTACCACTGCTGCAGCTGCCGGTGGTGAAGCGGATGCCGGCGAGGATGCTGCCGCAGACGGCCACGTTGATAGTGAAGATGGCCACGTGTTGATGATGCTGCTGACACTGATGGTGATGTTATGATGTGGATGTTGATGATACCGGAATTATAATGAAGATGATGATGATGATGATAGTGATATCCCCCTTCCTCCTTGTGTGGTGATCTAGGTCACTGCACCCCAGGACCAAGGAATAAGAGAGATGTGGGCTCCGGACAGGAGGGGTAGAGCGTCTTACCCAGAGTAAGAGTCGAAACTGTAACAGTAGCTGATTTACCTGAAGATGTGTCAAGGAGACTAATCAGACCGCAAAGAGCTGGTCCCTCAGCCCCGAGCTCAGAGGTGGAGGGAGGAGGAAGATGCCTCAGCTGCCTGGGTTGCTTAATCACGGGGCTTCCAGGAGGAGGGAGCCACAGCCAGAGACTTAAGCAGGTGAAGCAATAGCAAAGCCTGGCCCTGCGCAGTGCTGCTGGAGAGCCTGCGCTGGCTCGGCTGTCCACCTGCGCGCCCCACGGCCCGTTTTCCGGGACCCAGGGCAGGGTGTGGTGCAGAGTGAAGCATCGTGATAAACTCCTTCCCAAGCGTCCTTTATTTACTCTTGAGATTTATTTACATTTATTATATCTACATGGTGAAAATGCTATATACCCATTTTCCACACTCAGAGTGATCTCTTTAGGATGCGAAAGTGATCGTGCCCCTCTCGATGGCGTCCCAACGCCCTCGCACAAACTCCAGGCTCCTACCATGACACCCAAGACTCCCTCCTTCAGCCCCATCTCCTGCCACGTCCTGCCTTGAGTTCGAACCTACAAATGCTGACCGTCCTTCTGTTCTTGGCGTGCATCTTACCACCTTTCTCCTCCAGAGCTCACGCTGACAGCTACGCTCAGGAAGCGAGGAGTAAACCAACGATTGGAGAGCAACGTGACAAACGCAATGTGTATCCACAGCTGAAGGAGTCCTGGAAAGCAGACCCAGCTCTCGGGGACAGGGTGATCAGGGAAGGCTTCATGATAACAGACATTTTTATCTTTCGTTATGCATTTGGTTTTTTCAATAGGTACTACCTGTACAGGCACAAAATTCAGAGGATACACAGGGCGTAAAATGAAGGGTAAGTCTCCTTCTTGCTCCTGTCTCCCAAGAGTCCCCCTCTGCCCACAGAGGCAAGACCTATCATAACTTTTCTTATCATTCTCATAACAGGAATTCTTAAATAGGGGTGGGGGAAAAACCATGTGGAATATTCACCCCCTATAATAGAACTGTTAGCACTTTTCATTTTTCTGAGTTCCCTTCCAGGCGCTGTTCATGAACAAAGATAATTTTTGCAAAACTGTAGCCATGGTAGAAATATAATTTCGTGTTCTGCTTCCCCCTCCCCCACTTGTCAACATATCGTGAGCATCTTCCCCGTTGCTCGAAGTCATCATAATCGTCACTTTTAACTGCCACAGCATTAAGGTCTCCAACTTTAAATGTAGAATGATGGAATGGGTCATAGATGACATCTTTAAAAAGTTGTATTCTTCTCTAAATTTTTTTTTTTTTTTGAGACAGGGTCTTACTCTGTTGCCCCAGCTAGAGTGTAGTGTATTGTTACAGTTCACTGCAACCTCCAACTCCTGGGCTCAAGTGATCCTCCTGCTTCCGCCTCCCAAGTAGCTGGGACTATAGGCATGCATCACCATGCCTGGCTAATTTTTCTATCTTTTGTAGAAACAAGGTCTTTCTATGTTGCTTAGGCTGCTCTTGAACTCCTGGCCTCAAGCGATCCTCCCACCTGGACTTCCTAAAGTGCTGGAAGGACAGGCGTGAGCCACCGCGCCCAGTTGGAATGTTCTTTTTATAAAGATCACTCTACATATATCTTCATGTCATGAAAAAGGGGGACAGTATTCTTTTCTTGAAGCAACAATGAGAAATGCTCATTTAATCAACTTGGACCCAGTGAACAACTCCACTTTATCTGGCCCACAGTGGGTTGAATAGCGGCCCCCAAAAGACATGTCCCCAGAAGCTGTGGAAGAAACGTAATTAAGTTATGAATCCTGGGACGAGATCATTCTGGATTGTCCACGTGGGTCCTAAGTGCAATGAAAATGTTCTTATAAGAGAACGGGGCTGGGTGTGGTGCCCAACACTTGTAATCCCTGCACTTTGGGAAGCTGGGGCAGGAGGATCGCTTGAGCCCTGAAGTTTGAGACCAGCCTGGGCAACATAGTGATACCCTGTCTCTACAAAAAAAAATGTTTTAAAAAAAATTAGCTGGTCGTGGTGGTGCACACCTGTAGTCCCAGCTACTCGCTTGAGCCCAGGAGTGTGAGGCTGCAGTGAGCTATGATCATGACACTGTACTCCAGCTTGGGTGACAGAGCAAGACCCCATCTTTAAAAGAGAAAAAGAGGGGGGGCACAGAGAGAGAGAGAGAGAGAGAGAATGGGAGAAGACAGACACAGAGGAGAAGTCCGGGTGACCACAGAGGCAGAGACTGCAGTGATGTGGTCACAAGCCAAGGAACACCTGGAGCCAGCAGCAGCTGGAAGGACCAAGGAAATATCCGCCCTAGAGCCTTCCAGGAGCTCAGACCTGGCAACACCTTAACCTCAGACTTCTGACCCCCCAGACTGTGATAGAATACATGTCTGCTGTTTCACGCTGCCAGGTTTGTGCTGATTTGTTGTGACCGTCAGGGAAAGCGAGTCCACCTACCAAGTCCATAGCCAGACCATCCTCTCTTCACTCCCTGGGCTCCCTCAGGACTGAGCATCTGCTGATGGTCCCAGACCACAGCTGAGCAAATAACCTTCCGGTAACAAAAGACTCAGACTCAGCAGCATAAAAATCCCACGTAGCACAATCTGCACAAAGTTGAACCCTGTGTTTCTTTCCCCAGTCTGGTGCGCAGTGGGTGCCGACGAAGTCATTAGCTCACACCCCTGAGCACTCTAGGGAAAGGCTAGGGGTTGAGATGAAGGAGGAGGACCCTGGGTGCCCTCATGGCACTGAAGGGTGAGGTCATGCTGGGCTCCATTAAATACCATATTAATCGGATTCTTGCCATTTTGGTGGAGCCAAACGCTGACGGGATAGACGTTAAGTCTGAGCACAGCGCTGCCGTCTACCACACGGCGTTCGGTATCAGTGAGGCTTCTCCAAGCCGACGGGCCGCCCGTGCTGGGGGCCAGGGCTTTCACAAACAAACTGGCCTCGTGGATTCAAGGGGAGCCTGCTCCGAAAAGGGATTCAGATGCCTTTTACTTTTATTTGGTTCAAAGTGAACACAGGCTCGTCCCAGAATATTGCTGTTATTGACTACTGGAGATAAGATTTCAGATCACTAAAGACATGCTTGGTGATGGCTAAGAAAGGGTCATCTAGCGAGTTGCTGAAAATCCCTCTCCCCCTCAGAACCCCAAAAAGGAAGTTACAGCATTCAGTAAATAAATAAAATAAGTGGGCAATCTCACGGTGACGTTTTCATTAGCCCACTCTCTTTCTGTCTCATTAGCCTTCATGGGGAGAGGAAGGATTGTTTTAATTAGCAGGGTTGAAAAGTCTTTCTTGGGTTGCCTCCCCTCCCGCTGTTCCTGGGATTACCCTGTCAGCTTATAAATACAACACCAAATCATTACAGCCACCACACACCTCCGAGGGGACAGAAGGAAGGGGGTCCACTTGAATCCGTGTTAAGCGTCTTTGAACAATGCTCTTTCTCTAAGCATTCAAGTATAATTGGAGCGTAATATTGGGCTTTATCAAACAGCTCAATATCCTGTCACAGAAAAGCCCTTTCTACTTGGGGACCGGCCATGTGTTCTCTCTTCTTCCCTTTTGTGCCCGGCTGCCCAAGCAGAGCGTGCATCTGACAGAATGGCCTCGCTCTGTCCTCTGTAAGTTCTGGGGTGAAAAAAAAAAGAATGGCCACGCTCGGTGGGATCACAGTTTCAAAGTCCCCACTTGGAGTTGCCGGTTAAATGCTCAAATCGAAAGCCGGCCAGAAACGATCGCCGACCCCCTACAGGTTCCTCTACCCATTCTCACTGTTCGTAGGCACCTGGGGGCTCGGTCGCCTACGTGCTATTGACACGAATCATGTTTCAGTTACACAAAGTTGTATGCACAGATATTTTGCTTCTCAGTGAAGGCCAAATCGCAGATTCATAGCTTCCATCCCCGTGCACACAGCCGTGCCTTCCTTCACGAAGAAAACCCTGTCTTTGAATCTTAAAATGAAAGTGTCTTAAGTTTGAATTGAAAATAAATCTAGACGTTCACAGAAATTCCAAGGTGACTGTTTACTAGGAAGCAGTCTCCCAGGTACTCATTAAACTGTTTATTTATTTGCTCATTCGGCAAACATTTACTGAGCACCTACTTTATGCCAAGCACTGCAGGCACTGGGGATAGGAAAATAAAGATGGCCTGGTTCCTGCCAACAAGGAAGCCACAAGAACAGACATCTTAATATCCGTGGTGAGAGCAGCGACAGAAACGCACGGAGCATGCTGCGGCAGCAAGGAGGGGGACCACGAAACACCTAGAGCGGGGGTGGGGCGGGGGGACAGTCGGCTGGGTTTTAAAAGATGGGTGAGGAATGGCCGCGCGAGGACGGGGAAGCGTGGGGAGGGCAGAGAAGAGGCATCTCAGGCAAGGGGCACAGTCTGCCCACAGGCGGTGACCACCGCAGGCCATCTGGGTGTCCCTCCTCATAGCGGTGGGGAGGCGAGTATGGCACAGCATGATGGCACCTCGCAGAGCGCAAGGGGGCAAAGAAAGGCCACGAGGGCTTGAAGAGCTCGCAAATGGGGCTGCAGACAGAGAGAATACTGGTGACCAGCAGGGCCAAGGCCATTGCCCAGGCCCTTAGCACTGACCAAGCTCTGCGCTCAGCTGTTCACACACACCTGTCTCATTAATCCTTGCGACAACCCCAGGAGGAAGGTGCTGTCTTCGCCCCTCTTTTGCAGACAGGGAAGTAAGGGCTGAGGAGCTGAAGCACGTTGCCTGAGCTTACGCAGACAGCAAGCGGCAGAAGGAGGCTGAGGGTGCAGATCTGTCCAAGTCCAAAGCCCACTCCCGGTCCACAGGAGAGTCAGGCTCCCAGCAAGACTGTGAAGCTGACAGCCACCCACCCCTCGCGCCTAGAGCCCTGACTATCCACTTATTGCTAGGGGATCACACCCCATTTTGTCCCTCGAACCACACTCTTCTTCCATACGTCACCCTTCCTCCCTCCCCCACCCCAAATCCAGACTCACTTATGTTGTGTCCTGCTCCCTGATTTTTTTTTAAAAGAACTAGAAATTCTAGAATTTACAAGGTCTCTGTTACCGGGCTCCTCGTTCCTGATAAGAAGTCAGTGATCATCTGAATTGCTGTTCCCTTGTGTGCAATGTCTTGTTTTTCTCCACTTGATTTCAGGATTTTTCTCTTTATTTTTGGTTGTTCACAATTTGACTATGATGCGCATGGGTGTGATTTTGTTAATTTTTAGAAGTCTTGCTTGGGATTCACAGAAATGTATGTCTTTGAGTAAGTCTGAGGAAATGCTGGCTACTATTTATTCAGGTACATGTGTTAGACCTTTAGGAACTGTCTCGCAGGTCACTGAGAATCTGGGATCTGCCCACTTTTATTCAAGCTTTTTTCTCATTTCCTCAACTGGATAATTTCTATTGCTATATCTTCAACGTCGCTGAGTCTTCTGTTGGCTAGACTCTGTTATCAAGCCCATGAAGTGAATTTTTTATTTCAGATGTTGTATTTTCACTTCTATTAATAGAATTTCCATTTGATTTTTATTGGGCTTTTTTCTATCTTTTCATTTCTTATGAACATATTTTCCTTTACATCTTGAGCACAGTTATCACAGCCGCTTTAGAATCTTGATTGCTAATTCCAAACCTGGGTAGTCTATGAAGTCTGTCTCAAATTTCTTTTCACTGGAAAATGAGTCATGTTTTCCTGTTTGTTTTCATGTCAAGCAATTTTCAAGCACCTTGGACGTTGTGACTGATACATTGTAGAAAGTCTGGATTCTGTTATATTCCTTATAAAAGTTCTTTCATTTTGTTTGTAAGAGGTTAACTTGGTTGAGCTCAATTTGCAGACTTTGTCTTCTCTGCAATGGACAGCAGTTCAAATCTAAGTTCCGTTATTTTAGCCTTAGCTGGGCCGTTTGGGGTCTGCCCCGTGCATATGGAGTTCGGGCGTCCTCCAGAAATACTGGATCTGGACTTCCCTTCTCGGCTCTCTCCTTTCCAGATTCTTCCCTCATTTCCCAGTGACTGGAAACTCTGTCTTCCAGTTCTTCAACCACAGGTTGAATGGAATCGCAGGTTTCTATCCAAATTCTAGAAATAGTGTGCAGCACTGACTGTAGCCTGGCCCTCAAATAAAAGTCATTTCTAAAACAGGAAAATCATCACCTGCTGTCTCTTCTCCTGGGCGTCGACACCCTTGTCTGCCTGCTGCGTCTGCCTGCATTGGTCCACGCTGCAGCATCATGGTTTTTTTTAAATGTTTTATCCAGAGTGTGCAAATGTGAGCTCTGGGAGGGCTGGTCTGATAGGAGCTGACTTGGCCATGACCAGAGAGAAACGAGTTTTCTGTTACTGAATGAAAATGGTTTGATGTGCACCTTCTTCCTTTGGACATAGGGACTGAGACCTCGAATGTCTCAGGTAAGATAAGGGACCCCATGGAGATGTTCTAGTGCCGGCCAGTCTGGGAGGAAGGATTGTCAAGAAGGGCTTTTCTGCAGCTCACAGGAAAGAAGTGGCTCTCTAGTTCCAGTCATGGGAAAAATGGAAGCATTCTTTGCTGCATTTTAACTTATGAGTAGATGCCAAGGTTTTTAAAACTTTTTTTTAAAGAGATAAACATAACCGTCTTAGGCTGTGATTTGGAGTGTTCCTTACACAGTTTATCAGGAGAAGTGACGCTTGCAAGATCTTAGGAAGGAGAAACGAGGAGACTGGATCAAAACAGAGGACTGAGAACATATGTCTACTTTCTCCCCCTCTCATGAAAGGACAGAGAAAATATTTTTCAAAAGGAAAAAAAGTCCAAAATCATGTTCGAAAATCAGAAAAGGAGCTCCATTAGTGAACCTGAAATTTTGACCCATTTCTGAATGACAGAAATCAGACAGAATCAGACATACAGAAAGGCCAAAGCAGAGGAAAGTACCGCCAGGAGTAGGTGCCGGTGACCGCGTGGGGCCAGGGCGTGCTCAGCACGTGCGGGAGACGGAGGGGCTCTCGGCATCGGGGCTGGACCGTCGGGGAGCCGCTTTTGGAGCACTGGCTGACTGAGCCTCCCCGCTTCCAGGGTTCCACTAAGCAGAGAGCAACACTGGCTTCTGCAGCCAGACCAAGGCAATGAGCGTGGAAAGGAGAGACAGAAATAAGAGCCTTGCGTAGCTATTTATTCCCCGAAGTAGGCCCCTACCCCGAAGTAAAAGCACTAGCTCATCCCGCTTTCCCGTCACTCCCACCGCTGCCGCAGTGACGAGCCGTGAGCCACAGCGAAAGAAAAAACACCCGCAGACAGGTATTTAGGAACCGGCAATTGAAAGTCTGACGCACCGCCAAGAGTAGCCGCGCATTAGAGGAAAACGACGGCGGTACAGAGGCCCGGGCTCGGCAGGAAGGTGCCACTCTAGCGATTACCTTGTTATTCCTGCCGCCACGCAAGGCCCAGGGACCAGGACCCAAGCTCAAAGCAGTCACATGTGAATGGGACACGAAGGGCGTGACGCTGGCGTGACGCTGACTCATTTGTGTGTGTGGAAGGGGTTCTGTGTTAGGCAGTGACAAACCAGCGCCATCCCAGCCTCTTCACCGGAAGTGCAAACGTGCCCAGCGGGGAGTCCCTGGAGCCCTGGCTGTGCCCTGAAGGCCTCAGGACGCTGCTGGGAAGAAAGCCGTGGCTAGGGCACCCAGGCGACTCTTCTCCCTGCTGCTATGAAGGATCCAATGCCCAACAATATGGGCTATGGGGTTGACGGAGAATGTCGGGGGTCGAACTCTGTCCCCTCAAAGTTCTTATGTTGAAGTCCTCACTCCCGCTGCCTCAGAACATGACCTTATTTGGAGGAAAAAGGTCATTGCCAAGGTAAGTCATTAATATGAGGTCATAAGGGAGCAGCATGAGCCCCTGATCCAATATGACGAGTGTCCTTATGAAAAGGGGAAACCCAGACATAGACGCATTGACAGGGAGAATGTCATGTGAGCATGAAGACAGCCACCTACAAGCCAAGGAGGGGGGCCTGGCACAGATCCTCTCCTGACAGCCCTTGGAAGGAACCAGCCATATCGACGCCTTGATTTTGGACTTCTGGCCTCCAGAACTGTGAGACAATAAATACCTGGTTTGGGCCAGGCACAGTGGCTCACGCCTGTAATCCCAGCACTTTGGGAGGCCAAGGCAGGAGGACTGCTTGAGGCCAGGAGTTCAAGACGAGTCTAAGCGACATAGTGAGACCCTGTCTCTACAAAAATTAGAAAAATAAAAAATAAATAAAAATAAGTCAATATCTGTTTTTAAGCCACTCGGTTTGTGGTCATTTGTGAGGGCAGTCCTGTGACACTAATACAGAGACTAACACACTACTCCTGAGAATGGCCTGAGCAGTCTCGCAAGGGCGAGTGGGGCTCAGGCTGGGCGGGGGGCAGGACCTCCTGAGCACAAGGGAGAGAGTGGCCAGCGTGGGAGAGCCGAGCTGGTGCCGGGAACAGCCGCGGGGAAATATGATTACCTTACCACAGGAGAGAAAAACTTCTCCACCCAGACAGAAAAGTCCGGGCTTCCTTGTGCTCCAGGGAAGCCAGTTCTGAGTTGCCCAAACCTGGTCAAGGCTGGTCTACCTGTGTCTTAAAATGTATTCTCCCCAGCCTAGAAATAACTCAACTGCAGGCTTTTTATATTGATAAATTCACCCTATTATCAGGCAGTGTCTTCTGTATATTTAGATTAATAACCGCGTAATGATCACCTTTGCTGATTTAGGTGGTGTCATTGTAAGGAATTACGGTTTCGATCCATCTTCCCTTTCTCCTTTCCCTCTGTCCTCCCTGCATTATTCCTGAGGAAGAACCCAATTAATAGTAGCTTGACTGCTGAAATGCAGCCTGCTCTGCAATGTAGCAATGCCTAATGGAGTTTTAATTTCCCCATGGTGAGTCAATATTTGCTTTAAGAAAGAAAAATGTCACCATAAACTACTGCCCCAAATGAATTTGGTAGCACAGAGGGTGAGATAGTCGTCTTTTTTAGGCAAACAGTGATGGAAAGTGGATACAGGAGTGGGAGGATTTCACTCTGCACAAATAGGGTTGCCTAAGGTTTTGCTGCTGCTTTAGACGATGATGGTTATTAAATATTTTGCTTTGCAAATGCGGATGACTGTCAGAAATTCACCCACAGTTTAAAAGGTCTGAAACAAAGTCATTATAATATAGAAGAAGAACAATTTATTCCAGCCTTTTAATAACTTGTGGGGCTTAGGGAGGGGGAATAGGATATCAGGCCTCCCTGTTTGAAGACATTACCGTGGTTTCTTATTTCCCCCAACTAGGGTTGCATGCGGAAACCAGACCCTACTTTCTAAAAAATGTATAAGACTTTTCAGGATCATGCAAGGAAATAAAGTTCTGCAATCTTCTCTCTCATAATAAGTCTGTCCAAAAATGATGTTGCTCATTCTGTTGAAAGATAGTTTCATTTCCCAACTCAAAATTGGTATGAAAAATTTGCTTTGCCAAATGAACATTGTATACTGAACTTGTCAATTCCTTTCTCCTGACACAAATAAAAGATAACATTGGGTGGCAGCATGTAAAACAGCTCTGACAAGATAGCAAAGGAAGACAAAGAAATATACATATTTTGATTCTGTTTTAGAAGCTGGGGGCGGGGAGGGGGGGGTCCCAGCAGAATGACTGGCCAGCTTGTGAACGCTTCAGGTAACAATTGAACAAGTCACTTTCATGTAGCTTTTCAATGGTATAATGACCCGGTTTCCAATTAGCCAAAACATGACAAAATCTCAACTTTTATAGCAGCAAAAGCTGCCAGGGAGAAGGCCGTCTGAGTGACAAGTCTCTTCATTCAAAAGTTTACAGGCGCGCCGTGTGGCTGTAATTACTAGTTCTAACACTGGGAAATTATTCCGTGTGTGTTTAAAAATAAATAAGGTAAATGATCACCCTTTCATTAGATCTGTACTCATATCATGTAAGTGACTTTTTTTTCCTATTAAAATTGTTGATTGAAGGCCGTTAGCTGTTTATCAGCTCAAAATTACATTTCTGCCCTCTTAGGGGCTGCCGCCTTTAAAAATCACACTCGGTGCCTAGTTAGCAACAAGAAAAGACTCCTAAAACTGCAATTTGGGGGGGTGAAAAACACAAGCAAGAAATCCAGATTGCACCTTCGGATCCCCAAAGGCATCACGCTTCTTTGTTCTGCTAAGAAAAATTAACCTCAATCTCAGCTCCGGGCCCCTAGACTGATTATCATAGTCATTTAAATACTGTAATCTCATTTTCAGCAGGGGGATAAGGGAGGGGAGCCTGGAGAGAGGGGATTGGGGACGAGGGAGGAGAGAGAAAGAAAGCGGGGGCGGGGGGAGGCAGAATAAATTATCTGACAAAGGGAATCAGGCCTTTCTGCTCACAGAGCCTATTTCGGATCCTTCCACTTGATTGGAAAAGTTGATGAAGTTTAAATGAAGCAGAATTAGAACCTCAGGCCGCTGAGTATTGATGGGCTACGCGAGAATGTGCAATTCAATGGCCCCGGTTTTGGCAGAAAACAAGGGAATGGCCTAAATAGTATAATCTTCAATCGCATCTAACATCCACACTGACAAGGCAAGGTAATGAGTTAGGCCAGATCAGGCCTGTTAGTTAAAGAAATTAATCCCTCGCGCGCCCTGAGCCGGGCTTTGATGCCTATTGTGTGGCCGGGGTCCTGCGCTATCTAAATGCTAACTAACTGCGTGGGTGAGGGGACTGTGCTTTTCATTGCTGGTGCTAATCTGATAACAATTTGCTCTCTCTGATTAGGGAGGTGGGGAGAAGAAAGGGGCGATGGCTGGGAGAAGAGGGGACACCCTCCCTTTGAAAGGGTGAGGCCACTCTGCTCGGCCTCGGTGGAGGCTCTGCCCCAGCCGCCCCAGCTCCCTGGGCAGGGACGCTCACGTCTGAATAACCTGAAATCCAGGCTTCCACGGCAAACCTCGTACCCGTGCTCCTTTCTTCCGTAGGCTGAGTCTCTTCTTAAACTTCAAGTGGTGACCCCACAGGTGCAGACTCCTTACGCAGTCCCCACCTGATCCCAGTGGCACCCCCGGCACCGCCCTCTGCTGCCTTCCTCCTGGCATGCTCCCTCCAGACTTCCCCTGCAAACACACCCACGCTCCTGGCACCCGAATTCTCACTTTGGCCACTGTCTGCATCTAAAAGACCTTCCTCCTCATCACCTTCCAGCAGCTCCACAGGCCTTTCTGGACCACCCCTCTTCTTCCTTTTTAACAGTCATGGACGCAGGAGCCCTACCCAGGGCCCCACTGGTTTCAGCCTTGTGCAGTCAACTTTCAGGTGTACGTGTACGTCTGTGGTGTGACTCATCTGCCCAACTGGACCGTACGGTCCTTTGAGAACAGAAAGTACAGTCCAGATAAAGATGACCCTTTGGACAGATACAGATGGAGATGACATGGACGGAGGGGATATGGATGCAGAGGATATAGACATAGATGGCAAAGATGGAGATTAACTGGATTCTTCTCTCCCATCAGGACAAAGGAGCCGCTGGCGTGATGGGCAGTGTGGCCCAACGTGTAAGGAGCATGACAAGCTGTGGACTCACGCAGGCCACAGTGTGAGCCCCAACCCTGCCATTTACCCTCTGTAGGACCCCAGGCACGTTACTGGGTCTTTCCAAGGTTAAGACATGAATCTTGCAGAGAACGTATGTGAAAGATCTGGCACTCAGCAGCCATTCAACACGTGGTGGATTTGCACAGTGCTACGACCTCAGGCTGGCTCCTCCACACATTAGCTGGATGATTGTGGCCAATTCGTGTAACCTCTGTAAGCCTCAGCTTCCCCATCTGTAAAATGGGAATGACAGTCATCTCACCTTTCAGGTTTGGTGCAGAGATGTAAGGGAGAAGGTGCATAAGAAGGCTGGCACAGTGCCTGGCAAGGTGGGCACATCAGCTGGCACAGTGGGGCCATCGGTTGGTCAAGGTGTCCATGGCCAGGAGCTCCCTGGAAACCAGGCTCCAGGCTCAGCCCCTCGCCACGCACCCTCTTGGGGAAAAGTGAGGCCCGTGAACACCCTGCGAGGCGATTCTGGGAGGATCCGCCGCGAGATGCCAGCCACTGCCTGAGAGAAGACGGAGCTGTCGGTGCACCAGGCAGGCGCTTTCCTTTAGAAGGGGGCATTTAAAGGACTTGCTTAAACCTGAGAATTTATGCCCACTGGGTGCCTACAGAGACAGCAAAATCTTCAGTGACAGTTTATAAAGGTTTCGGAGGCAGCCTGGAAGCCCGGCACTCAGCCCTAAGGGACCCCTCGGAATCGCTCCAGCAGGTTTCCTCAAACAACTTGGTGAATATACTGAGCGTGGCAAGCTTGGGTTTGTTTAACTTGTAAAAAGTAAACAAACTGCAGTTGCTAACCCTAAACCAGCGTGGTGGGCATCCCGCCACCAGCCGCCTGGGGGGGACCAAGATGTGGCTGACGTGTCCATTCCAGCAGTCAAGCCCCAGCCCCTGCAGCTGGGCGTGCGTCCCTCTGTCAGCCATGGCGTGCGTCCCTCTGTCAGCCATAGCATGCTGCAGAAGACCCGCCTCTCAGCCCTCTGTTCTCTGTCACATTCATTGCCCTTGCTGTGGCCCCTGCAGGTCACTTCCTGCCCAGGCTCAGTGGGGCCCCGCCCTTCCCCGATGCTCCTCTGCAGCCACCAGCCCTCTTCTTCCAAAGCTCCGGGTCCCTCCTTGCCTTGGGTCTTCTTGAAAAACCTCTTATTTTGCCTGGAACAATCTCTTCCCACTGCCCACCCAAGGATAGACACGCTCCCACCCTCCTCCCCACTCCTCTTCATGGACCGACACCACTCATCTCAGGGGGTGGGCCAAAATGTCCCATCCTCTGGGTAGGACTTCCCAAACCTCCTGCTTGTGTGCCTCTTCTGAGCACCCCGGACTCCTGAGTGAGGAATGGTTGGCTTATCATCTGTCTTCTCCAGGCTCCTGTAGGCCACTGCAAGCAGGGACTAAGGCTATCTTGCCCACTGAGGTGCCCCCAAGGCCCAGCGCACAGCCTGGCACACAACAGCCCCCCAGTAAGCATTGCGCACATGGTTGAACGAGCAAACGTAGGGATCTGTTCAGCGTGGTTCTCGGGAAGAAGCCACTCAGGTGTGCAGGCTTCACGGCTTAGAGCTGTCTAGTGACTCACCCAAGGTTTCAGAGCCAATGAGTGTGTGGCAGACTGTGAGCTTGTCGCTGCAGCCCTAGGGCCCGGTGTGCCTGTCCAGGGGAACTGTGCAATGCTTAGTGACTGAATGAATGAATGAATGAATGGCACGTAGCCTGGAGAAGAACCAAGGGCTCTCAAGTGCAGCGATCCTCTGCGTCCCCCCACCAGCCCCGCCGAACACACTACCCCTTTCCTGGAAAGCTCTTCCTCCCCAGCCAAAAGCTGATTTACATAAAACTGATGAAGTGTAGCTTTAGGATCAGTCACTAGCACAGGGCCCCTTCCAAGGCCTTGCACTTAATTTCCAAAATTATTTGTAATTTCATATTCTGTTTCTTAAAAGGGGGTCCCAAAATTGCATAAGCTTCGAGCCTGAAGAAACCTGGATCTACCTCTGCCCCCACCTCTCCAGCTCCCCACACACGTCAAGACTGAGAGCAACAAACATTCTAGTGCAGATGTCTTTTTTATAGAATGTCTTTTGTTCTTTTGGGTAGATGCCCGTGTCCATCAATACACGAGTGAATTAATAAAATGTGGTGTATGTATACCATGGAGTTCTACTCAGCCACAAAAAACAATGGTGATCTAGCACCTCTTGTATTATCCTGGATAGAGCTGGAGCCCATTCTACTAAGTGAGGTATCCCAAGAATGGAGAAACAAGCACCACATGTACTCACCATCAGATTGGTTTTAACTGGTCAACACTTAAGTGCACATATAGTAATAACATTCGTCGGGCGTCGGGCAGATGGGAGTGGGGAGGAAGGGATGGGTATATACACCTGATGGGTGCGGCGCACACCGTCCGGGGAATGGACACGCTTAAAGCTCTGACTCGGGTGGGACAAAGGCAATATGTGTAACCTAAACATTTGTACCCCCAAAATATGATGAAATAAAAAAAATTAAAAGACTCAGAGACGCCCACAGCGCCCTTCACGCAGGTGGAGCTGCCCTCAGCACCGGGCACGGTTCCCATCCGGATGGCTGTGGCCGCATTTGCACCACTTTGCTGTTGATTTTTTCTACGTCTGTTTCTGCCTATTGGATTGTAAGCCCTCTGAGGGCAAATCCTATATCCATGCTGGTTCCCCCCTGTATCCTTGGCACCTGGCACTGTGCCTGGTACACAGTGTGTGCTCGGAAGTGTCTGTTAATTAAAGCAGTGAGTGAATGAATGCAGCTCCTCCTACTTCTTCACAGTGCTCACAGAATCACGGAGTTGTTCTTCTGTCCATCCTTGCCGAACACACCCTGCACATTCCAGATGCTGACCTTGTTCAGGCCAGCCCCTCTCCAGGTGTCCCTCCCCCGCTCGCCCCTCCCCCCACTAGAATCCAACCCGCGCTGCAGCCCCAGCCCAGCCCCACAAGCCCTCTGCGCTGCCTGGAATGCCCAACTCTCCTGCCTGGACTCACAGACGCGCACTCTGGCCTCCCATCACCTCTCCTTCCACTTCCAATAAATTGCATTATTGGCTTTAATGCGCAGTCTCCTTCCCCACTGACCAGACCACCACTCCCTGGAAACGAAATCTTAAACATCTTATGTTTCTACCAGTACCTTGCACATTGCACGTGCTCAATAAATATTTGCTCATTGACTGATGGGTTCATTAGCAGTCTCAAATGCACACCCAAAAAAAAAAAAAGCCGACTTCTCTATTCTTAAAGATCTCCTGGGAGGCGAGGGAAATATGAATGCAACTCTACATGAGGAGACATTACGGTGGCATCTTAATGTGGCGACATGGCCAAATTCACTATTATCTGGTAAAATGGACTAACGAAGCTGCCGGCACGTTTTCTAATTCCCGCAGCAGAAGTGCTGTGGCCAAGAGATCACCTCTCTCGATGCGCTTCCCGGGCCCCAGCTTGGTGGGAGGCTGCAGTACTTGAGCTTTGGCTCACGGGGCTGTGTCTGACGCTGCGACACGGCTTAGATGCCGCGCTCTTGGTTACAGATGGCCAGCCACCTGGCAGTGGAGTGGCCTCTCAGTAATGCCACACATACCTCGAAATCAAAGAGCTTGTGAGCCTCCACATTCATTCTTCTGGACAAACACAAAAGATTTTGATCCACATAAGGAAATTTATCTTGTACGCTTCTGAGTGCATTTGGTCTCCCAAATATGCATTGTTTGGTTCATATAAAAGATCAAAAATCCCTCTTTTGGGCTCATTATGTGTTTTCCACAATCCTTTTGGTGGGCCATTCTCCCTCCTGCGTGCTACTCATGTTGACCTTTCTGTTCATTGACCCATGTCTGCCGGTTTCTTGACTGAACCCTGATGTGCCTCTAAATTATTGGGTGGAAAAGTACAGCTGTTTTCTTTTTTTTTTTGAGACAGAGTCTCACTGTGTTGCCCGGGCTAGAGTGCCGTGGCGTCAGCCTAGCTCACAGTAACCTCAAACTCCTGGGCTCAAGCGATCCT
>CAUYSK010006019.1:0-12556 GCA_963575035.1 Avahi laniger | reverse complement strand
CCTTATCAGATTTGGCTTGCAAATATTTTCTCCTATTCTGCAAGTTGTATCTTCATTTCTTTTTTTTTTTTTTTTGAGACAGAGTCTCACTCTGTTGCCCTGGCTAGAGTGAGTGCTGTGGCGTCAGCCTAGCACACAGCAACCTCAAACTCCTGGCCTCAAGCGATCCTCCTGCCTCAGCCTCCCGAGTAGCTGGGACTACAGGCATGCACCAGCATGCCTGGCTAATTTTTTCTATATATTTTTAGTTGTCTGATTAATTTCTTTTTAGTTTTAGTAGAGACGGGGTCTCGCTCTTGCTCAAGCTGGTTTCGAACTTCTGAGCTCAAACAATCCGCCCGCCTTGGCCTCCTAGAGTGCCAGGATTACAGGAGTGAGCCACCACACCTGGCCTGTATCTTCATTTTGTTAACTATTTCCTTTGTTGTACAGAGGATTTTTAGTTTGATGCAGTTGATCTAATTTTGAATTTTGATATTGTATTATCATTTAATACAGTTGAATGTATAATTTGATATCCTTGAGATTTCCTGTTTAACCCATGGATTATTTAGAAGTGCAGTGTTTAATTTCCATATTATTGGAGGTTTTTTGTTATTTTTCTCTTACTGATTTTTAGTTTGAATCAATTGTGGGTGGATATTATTTCAACTCTTTTAAAATTTTGAGATTTTTTTATGGCTTCGAGTATCTTTTATTTTGGTGAATGTTCTGTGGGCGCTAAGAAAGAGTGTGAGTTCTGCTGTTTTTATCACAGTTTAGTACTGTCATTATTTGATGAATTTGACTGAAGTATAGTGATATATAATACCTCCTTTTTGTCCCTTTACCCACCCATATTCATAATACAGATGCCTTATATATTTCCTCTCCATACATTTCAAACCACATTGGACAGTGTTATGATTGTTGTCTCAACCATCGAATATAATTTTAAAAGCTCAAGAGAAAAAGCAAAGCCTATAGCATTTTTCCTTAATTTTGTTTATCATCTTCTTTCTCCCCAGTGTTCCAAAATGTCTTCGGTTGTCATTTCCTTTATGTTCAGAGTATCTTATTTAGCCATTCTTTTAGGGTAAATATACTGGTGAAAAATTCTTTTAATGTTTTTTCATCTGACAAAGTCTTGATTTTCCCTTCATTTCAGAAGAATATCTTTGCTGTATGTAGAATTCATTTAATAGTTCTTTTCTTTCAGCACGTGAAAAACTTTTATGCCACTTTCTTCTAGCCCATGTGATTTCTGTTATTCAAATTATTTTTTGCATGTTTAGGTGGGGCATAATTTTCCTT
This sequence comes from Avahi laniger, assembly GCA_963575035.1. Classification (NCBI taxonomy): domain Eukaryota; kingdom Metazoa; phylum Chordata; class Mammalia; order Primates; family Indriidae; genus Avahi; species Avahi laniger. The sequence continues at coordinate 11,263 of CAUYSK010006019.1, read as the reverse complement.
GGCTGCTCTCAAGATTATTTCTTTGTCTGTATTTCAGAAACTTAATTATGATGAGTCTTAGTATGTACTTCTTTGGATTCCACCTGTTTGTGATTCCCTCAGCTTCTTGAATCCACATTTTTCGAAAATAAATTTTATTGGTAGAAATTAATTTTCATTCATAACCATGGAGGTAAGTGAATCTGGGATTTTTTTTTTTTTTGTCATAACTAGCTCCTATATAGCCTAGGAGCTTAAAGGGTGACGAGGACAAATCTCCCATTTCTCTCTGTCTCTCGCTCCCAACCCCTGCTCTCTTTGGGGTATACGTGCACATGTGTAGACCTAATTCAGTTAGTTCAATGTAGTGTTTACCTCTAATGTATAGGGAAACTGCTGCAATTGAGGAGAGACACACAAAATGTTTCTGTTTGCTGGCTTTTCTATGCTTTGCCCTGTTTAAGGGTTACACAGGCAATATCTTTATAATATTTTACTAAACTAAGGTATATGTTTATTTGTGTTATATTTCAGAAAAACAAAAGTGGAAAAAGTGTATGTTGATATACTAGATGTGTTAACTCTGAATTCTGTATGTCTCCCGAAAATGAGTTTCTCTATAAGTTATAATATAATGTATGCTTTAATTGGAGAGAGAATCTTGAAATTAAGAATATTAGGGCACATATTCTGTCATTTTTTTTTTTTGTCAGTTTGGTGCATACTTGAGTTTCAAACAAGGAAGATTACTTAATATCTACTTTCATGACCTAGAGAAGCCAGAAATCTTCTATTGTCTTGATCCCAGTGAAGGCAGATGACAGACGACACACTCCAAGGGAATTCTATATTATTTAGTAAATTCTTTATTCAATTCAGGACTAATGGTATATTGGTTCTTTTGTCACCTGGGGAATAATTATGGTGCATGTGTGTAGAATAAACCTCACTTCTTAAGAGTCAAAACATTCCTATTTTCATCCTGGTGGTAAAAGCAATCCAGAGCCACATACAAAAATAGTCTTTAGTTTTGCTCTATGAAATGAAAAAAACCTTAAAAATTTGACAAGTAAAGTATAAAAAAAAAGAATACAAATATAGCTACGTGGATGATTGTTAATAAAAAAAGGCAAAAAGTTCTGCTTTTCGGTAAGGGCAGCATTACTGAAAGAAAACTCTTACTGTATTGGTATACTATATTTATGTTTATTTATCTTTACATTTTTAATTAATTAAGTAGTGATTTATTAATTTAATATTTACTATTAAATTATTTCTTCTCTTAAGTTAATACATGAACATGAAATTTCTTTTGACTACTTAGAAATTATAACAATTTTTTTATAACAATATTTTTAAATGAATGTAAACTCTTGATTAATACCTTTTGTTATATAAATGCATAATAAAGTTCTATGAAGCAGATTGTTAAAACGTTGTATTATTATAATTTTCTCATTAGCTATTATCAAGTTATTCCATTTAGAATAATATTATTGCTCTTGTTATAAAAATAAATGAGAATTGCATATTTATCTGGCCTTAAGGACTACTATTCTTAAGAATTTTTAATATAATTCAGGATTTATTCCTTTATTCAACTGAAATATTTCTTAAATAAAAATTTATAAAGTAACATTTTTATTAATAACTCAAATATTTGCTTGTTTATGGTGCAGGTGAGCTAGACTTGGTAATTTGGAGATGAATTTCACACATAATTTCAATTTCTCTCATTATTCCAAAACAACACAAATATTATTATAATCACCATGCCTGATATATCAATACACTACTATTTATACTTGCTTGTGTCCTTAATTGTTGTACTGAGAACAGAATTTTAAGAATCTTTACCTGATACACTTGAATATCAAAAGGTTTACATTCTTATAGATCCCTTCTCAACTGCAACTTTTATAAAGACATAGAAAATCACATCTCAAGAATAGAGAACCAGAAGGTGATGGTGATGAATTTGGTTATTTTAATCATCACTCTCTCCTTAATGTTAGTATTATGGCATTATTTTGTAAATAATCTCTGGCCACTATTATCCATAAAATAAATATTTTTGTTAATATGTCTCTGGAAATAGTTGTCCCGCTTTGATTTCCATTTATACTAATTGAATTAATGTGATTAGAGGGCTGACAAAAATTAAATATTATAGGCATGTTATTGCTAATTTTGTCTTATTTCTCCACTGTCCAATCGTAGAGAACATCTGTTTTTAAAGGATAGAATTAAAGAGATTTTATTGTAAAATTCTAGAGTCTCAAATATCCATTTCTATGTCTGGAAATTTAATAACACAAACCATTTTCTGAGGAAAATGTGTCCTTCAATTGGTCAATTCCTCCTACTCCCGTTTATATGTGGATCCATCGTATACATGAACTAATATTCATATTTGTTAGTTCTTAGGTAAGGAATATGCATATATTTTTCATTTACAACATTGAATTTAAAAACCTAAACTTCTTTCAAGAGAATATAATTTATCAAAATCTTTCTTAAACAAAAATACTCTTGGCCTATTTTGGTGTGGAATGCAGCACAACAATGTTCCTGCTGAGAACATCTAGAAAATTTGGATAAAATATCAAACATTTATTCAAATGCAACATAGAATTGTCAAGGCAGAAAACTTGGGGCCTAGATCTCTGAGAAGAGAACTGCAGAGAAGCAAATATTCCACAGTGGCTTCTTCCCTGAAGGCATTTGTCTACTCTTGGTAAATCCAAGGAGAGGGCCTATTAGCTGTTGCTTAATAGGCCAAACACCAGTAGAAATTCTGGCAATCTTATGAGATTGGAAAAACAAGGAAAAAGTATATACTTTTGGGAGGGTAGGGGGAGGCAATCAAGGGTAACCTATTAGAAGGGTAATGGAAAAATGTTATCCCAAATCGCTACTGTTTGACCTTAATTTATTTGGTAAACTCTTAATCCATGCTGAGCAGAATAAAAGTAACACACAGAAAACTGCTGAAGGCAGTTCTTTAACGTGTTCTCAGCGGTAATGAGGGATTAAAATTTATTGATTAAAATAAGAAATCATGAGTCCAAGCTGGAAAAACTCCCACATAAATAGACAAATTAAAAGTTTTATGAGGGACAAGATATTTATATACTTTCAAAGATACTATTTCCAATATCCTTATTAATTGTATAGGGGAAGAGAGTTCCTTTACAACACCTGACAAAGTGATCAAAAAGAACTACATCAGTATGGGGACAAATCAAGATTATCTGCCACCTGGTAAAATTCAATGTAAAGAACACACAATCCTTTCAGCATATTTTTTTGAATATTTTCAATATATTTTTCAAATATTTGAAAAACTAAAATAATTTTAGTTTTTTTTCCAAATATTTCAATATGTTTAACCTGAATTTACTGTGAGGAAACATCTGAAAAACTTTATTGGGAGCTATTCCGTGAAATAACTGTGCTGAGATTTTTTAAAATAACAAAGTTATGAAAGCCAAACACTGCATATTTTAGCTTGATATCATTTGTTTAATTATATAAATGGTTATGAAGAAATTTCAAAACAATATAAAGCAATATGAACTTTTGAGAACAGGAGTGAAAGAATTTATAAGACTTTAATGACATATTTTTAAACCTATTCCTGAAACTTTATTGAAAACATACAACAGGGAAATTAATTTAAATCTAATACACATTCGTTTGAAAATATTTTCTGCCTAAAAATATTTTCTGCCTAATGATGAATACAATATAATAAAAATCATGTCATGTAAGTTAATTAATTATAAATTAAAATATCTATATCTGTGTATTTTATATTCACAAATATAAAATATATTTTGAACAATTTTATGATTTTATATTAATAAGTTGCTTATGTTATTAATACCATGTGTTAGTTTCATGATTTCTATATTTTGTGAGCATCAGAAGTAATATTTTTCTCAATTTTCTATTTGAAATAATTTTAGACGGGGACAATGATTGGTAGCATACTATGGTGACTTTCTGTATACTATTTTATATAGTATTCTTTATTGTTAAGATATTATATGCTAGTAGCTATTAATAATATCAATACGATCTGCAGAGGCAAAAGAAAAATTTTATTTTCTAAAAGCAATCTGCTTTTAGATTATAGATTGGGGAAATGCAGCCTTCAATGCAAAACACAAGTGTGTTAGGAGGAAGTGTTGGAGAGTTAGAGATTATAAAGACAATGTAGGGCTGGGAGGGGAGTCAGGGCAATGAGGCACAGAGTCTTGATGGAATGACCCTTAAGCCCCAAGTTACCAGTCTCTCTTAATTGGCTGGTTCTAAGTGGTGATGCAGTTGATGCCAAGTGTTCTGTTGGTGTCTGTTGGGGAATATTTTAACTGCAGTTGTTTTAAACATTGTTTTCAGAAACTATTCTTTTACTTGATTACAGAAAACAGGTTTTACAACACTTTGCAAGGACACAGAGAGCATGAGCACTCCCTTACCTTGCTATGGCCTTTTAGTTCGGCTTTAGACGTTTGAGCCATAGGCAGTCCATCCTGTCTGTCAATTGGAGGCATAATTTTACATAATACATTACTAAAATGAAGAAAATGACTTTGGTGCAATTCAGTTAATTGAACTATGGACTTCACTTGAATTTCATCAGTTTTCTCACTAGTGCTTTTTTCTGTTTTAGAATCCATTCCAGTATCCAGTATTCTCATCTCCTTAGTCTCCTCCCAGGCCTTGACAGTTCTTCAGTATATCCTAATCACACCTTAGCCTTAGGCAGTCCCTGCGCCCTGGGTCTTAGGTGCTGACTTCTCAGTGCTCCTATCTTTCCTGGCATAGTTCTGAGCTTGGCACGTAGTCCTGCAACTTCTGGAGTGTTAGAGTTGATTTTTCTCTGTACCCTTTACTACTGAGGTTGCCAGAAAATATACAGAAAAAACAATTAAATTTGAATTTGACATAAACAACAGATAATGTTTTAATGTAAGGACATTCCAAATATTACATTGTACACACTTATACTAAAATATGATGTTTATATGAAATTAATTTAACTGTGTGTCTTGTATAGGAAAGTTTAAGTTTTTCCTCTGAAGTTTTGACACTTTGCGGCCAAAAAACAAACTGATAATAGATAGATTAACTGGAAAAAAAGGGCATAAAAATTTATTAATGTACATGTAGTCATGGGAGACCTACAAAATATCAGAAGTTCAAAGAAAGGGCTAAACGGTTGATGGTTTTATGCCATTTTCAGATTATAGAAAGAATATGGGCTTGGACCTTGGCAAAACAGGTTACAATGGCAAGACAGGTTATGGGAGGAGGAAGAGGAAAGGCAAGGGACAAAGGTTCTCTTGTTATGCAGATGAATCTGTCAAGTGTAATCTGTTTTCAGTTCTTAATGTGCTCTTGGACAAAGAATGACCAGACACACCAAAAGCAAAGCAAGCATGAAACAAAGTTTATTGAGGAAGGACAAGATGGTTTACAGAGCAAGAGCAAGATACACTGGCCACAAACAACGAATGAACCACCTGTCGTAACCAGATGGTTATGGTCTGGGGTCTTGTTTCATAGTGTTTGGATTGGGCCCTCCTTATGGTTCAGACATCACCATCTAATCACTTTGATGGACAGTTGTGAGTTATAGAACCTGAGTCTTACTGTGCATGCAGATCTCCCACGAGTCTCTCTGAATGCCCATTTGGAGGGTGAACGTCAATGTAGATTTAAGCTAATGACATGATAATTAGCCTTAGGTTGTTAGGTCACCTTTCAGACCCTATCATACCTCTGCATTCTTTTGCAGTTGGTGCCCTAAGTTCTGATTCGCAGATTAGTAGGGTGTTCCCTCCTCCCCCAGGTGTGGTAGTTGCTTGGGGCACCCAGTTTTTTATCCAGGAGGTGCCAGAGGTCTCTCGCTTTCTACCTAATAGTGAGAATGTAAAATGGTACAGCTACTCTGAAAAGTAGTTTGTTAGTTTCTTATAATAACTGATTATTTGTCCCAAAGAAATGAAAACTAGTGTTCACACAAAAATTTGTACATGAATGTTCATAGCAGCTATATTAATAATAATAAAAAACTGGAAAAATTCCAGATGCCTTTCAAAGGATGAATGGTTAAACAAACTGTGGCACATCCATGCAATGAAAATCTATTCAGCAATAAAAAGGAATGCACAATTGATACACATGATAAAAACTTGTACAAGTTTTCATGGAATTAATCTAAGGAAAAATGCCACCCCCCCAAATATTGCATACCCTATAATTCCATTTACATAACATTTTTGAATGACAAAATTATAAAAACATTGAAAAGATACATTAGTGATTATCAAGGGTTAAGTGTAGTTGGTGGGGAGGTGTGAGTGTGGCTGTAAGAGGCATAGGGATACTACACTGAATGGAAATGTTATGTGTCTGGACTGTATCAATGTCAATATTCTGGTTGTGATATTGTACAATGGTCTTGCAAGATGTTACCATGAAGGACACTAGGTAAAGGGTACTGTGGCTCTCTGTATTGTTTCTTACAAACTGCTTGTGAATCTACAATTATTTCACAATAAAAATGTATCTAAAAATACTTTAAAAACTAATTGGAAAAGCTTATAAATATGTATCTACATACATGCCCCAACATAGTATCAAGCTTAAATGTTCTTTATAGTTCTTAGAACAAACTAAAATAATAATTCTAAGCTTAAGGAAATATATTCAGTAAATGCTTCTTCAAATGCCACATTAATGTTGACAGTCAGTATTCTCTAAAGTAACAATATTTATTTGTAATGGGGAATATTTTTAAACACAAGGGATTTCTGCGAACAGAGATTTGATGATATTATTCTCTAAGTAACAATATTTATTTGTAATGGGGAATATTTTTAAACACAAGGGATTTCTGAGAACAGAGATTTGATGATATTATTCTGATACTTTTTTCCCTAGGATTAATTATAAGTAGGCAAAATAAAATTGAAACAGGCATATTTCAATGAGAGAGTTTAACATTAAAAGCATGCTGCATGGGGCCAAATAGCTAATGTTTTATTATATGAGAAAAGAATATAATATGTGCCGTAGTGCAATCTTTTACTGTGAGAGCCCACAGGCTGACATCAATGTATTCAGAAAATAAACACCTTGGCATGTCTTAAGCTGAGTGTTACCATGGGAAGAAAGAAAGAGACCACTAATGGAAAAAAATGTATACATGCTATTTAAGAGATCTGACATCTCTCTCCTCTAATTTCCGCAAAATTTCTCTAGGCTCAGCATTATTCAACATTTAAAGAGCATCAAATATTTTGAGTTCAGTCTGTTGACACTTACAAGCTTGAAAACAAATCACAGTCTCACCCAATCATACTAATGCATTGTGTTCACAAGCTATTGCTTGAGAATGCACATGCTTAGTACTTGTCTTGTAAAAAAAAATAAAATTTTCCCTTAAAATCCATAGCTATCAACCTATAAGTGCCTAAAAATTAATGACTTAAGACACAGTAAAAATAATAACTCAAAATACTGCTGCTGTGCAGTGTCAAATGTAGTATATTACTAATATTAACTTCAAGTCACTGGATTTTCTGATATATTATTCTATCCCTTTATATACAATAAGAAATTTGTAGAGATTGTGTACAGTGTTGTAAAGGATATATTGATTTTCTGTGGTTTACAGCCAGATAAGCAATGCTTCTTGTTGTTCTCAACCACAGATGCTACTACTATAACGGCCTTGATGAACTACCCTGACTAGCGTTTGAAAATGAACATCAGTCAAAATGATGTCACTTTGGCTGGTTCATTAGCTTACAAGGAATTTCTGCAGGGAAAATTTTTATGTACAATTTACCACTAGCTAACTTGACAAAGATGTGTTTGTCTTGCAGAAAGTCAACACTACTCAAAGCAGCTAGAAAAAATTCAACTAGAAAAGTCTTGGAAAGAAAACAGAGATTCAGTCCTTTTTAGGATGACATTCAGAAGGGCATTATAATAAAATAAATAATTTGATTCATAAAAAGTACCTCTTTTCATCTGATATGGTTATAAACTAGGAACAAACGGAGCCTCCTCATGGAGTGTCATATACTCCACTGTATTCTTGGCACGTAATTTTTGAACAACAAATCTTAAGCATTTTATTTTGAAATAACTTCAGACTTACAGAAAAGCTGCTCTTTTATTCTTCATATAGATTTTCCTAATTTCCTTTTTCAGTGTTTCCTAATTTTAAGGGATGCTGTGAGTAGGATTCTCCTACTTTCACACAGTGTTTTTTGGATGACTGGAGCATAGGTTTTATAAGGCTCAGTAGTGAGACCCTGAGAACTCTTGGGACACTTTCATTTTGGTGAAGATTATGATTGATTCTGTGACTGAGATCTTTAGGGCTATGCTACATGAGAAGTGGTGCAGATTTGGATATTTCAGATTTGTGAACTGCTTGTTAACAGAGCATTCCAGCACACAATTACTGGAGACAGCTTATCGAACTGGATATAGACCAATTCAGCTGTAGATAAACTCGTAAAGTGAGTTGAGCATGATGCAAACTGCTTCCTAGTTATGGATAGAATAACTATGTTATAATGTATGATTTTTATAATTTTTTTATTAATTTAAATCCAAAAGGATATAGAAATTAAGTAATCATGAACATTTATTTTAGTAATTTACTTTGTAGTCTTTTTAAATTTAATCAAGTCTTCTTTTTGAACACAGAATTTAATATTATTAGCTAAATTAAGATTATAAAATTCACATTATTTATTTTAACTCCTAGCTCCTGAAAATGAAAGAAGCTACATTGGAAATATTGGTTTAAAAAATACACTTTTTTGAATGTGACAGTAGCATTAGCCAAATTTTATCAATGGATGTGATGATGAAGAAATAAAAGATCAAAGGAGGGGTACTAGTTTTAATATGCAGCCTGATCCCTGATATGTTGAATTTGATATATTGAATATAAGAACCATAATTGACACTGAAGTATTCAGGGTATAGTCTGTCATTTGCAGAGATGTAGTGGATAATGAAGCAGTCATAAAACCATAAGCAGAATTTGTATATAAAATATAAAATATGAGTTCAAAACAAAATGATTTTTTAAAAGGAAATGTTATTCAGGTATTTTTCAAAAGTTTCTACCTGCAACTGATTCAAAATTTTAATATAAGTAAATAAAACAGATCCATTATCAAAGAAGTTTGAGAGGCACTGCTCTAGGTTTCTGGGTGAGAATGGGGAAGAAAGGGTCTTTAGGGAATCCATATGGGACAAAGGAGGCAAGTGGCATCGGAAGTCAAGTTAGAGAAGGCCTGCAGTATGTAAATACAAGTGGAGTCAGGAAACCCTAACAAATGTTTATATAAAACATAAAGCATTTGTGCCTGAGAGGATATTGAGATACACAGTGAGCTTACTTAAGAGTTAAAATAGAGCTTCATGTTAGGAGCTATCCAAGTACTATGTGCCTTAATGATTGACTACCCTATATTTGCAGAACTGCATTTTAGATAATGAAATATGGATGCTAAAAGTTATTGGAATAGAGAGTTATTAGCACGGGAGGAGCAAAGGAACAGATAGTCTACCGGAGTTTATAATGTGCTGGTTTTGTAGAGGTTATTTGGTTTGTTTGTCCTTTTGTTTTTGTTCTTAGTTTTTTTTTTTCTTTCTTGTCTTCTGTTATGTTAATTGAATGGGAAGGTTTTCTAAAATTTTAGTTTCCCTATTTTTATTTTAGCTATGCCTCTGCAATTTTTGTGATTACTCCGCAGATTAAATTATAATTCTTTAACTTTTCAAAGTCTACTTAGAGTTAATATTTTATCATTTAACATAAAACATAAAACCTTCACAGTATAATTCACTGTGTTTTATTCTACAGTTATTTTGCACATACACAAATACACATATACACATAAGACAAACACATTTATACATATGTTATATTAATACTATAAGTATGTATGAAATAACAGTTATTTTATTAAAAAGTTATAGGTTCATTAAAGAAATATGGAGTGGGCAAGGTAGTCTTAAAAATATATTAATCTATGTATTCGCCATCTCCAGTGCTTTTTATTTTTTCTTGAGATCTGATTTTTCAATCTGGTAACATTTCTCCCAATATAAAAATATTTCATAGCATTTCTCATAATACTTGTTTGCTGGCTTCTTATTGTCTTGGTTTGTATGTGAAAAATATTCTTATTCTACCAAATTTAAAAATATTTTCTCACTGAATATGAAAATCTGGGTTAACAATTTTTTGAAAATGTCATCATTTAAAAAATGTCATCGCACTATCTCTGGCCTCCCCTGTTATGATAATAAGTGGGCCTTATTTGTATCTTTGGTCTCCCACATTTATATTGTAATCTGGTTATTTCAAGATTTTTCTCTTTGTCTTTGGATTTCATATAATGTGTTAAGGTGGCATTTTGCATGCATAAAAGGTACTTGGAGTTCCTTTTTTTTTTTTTTATTTCAGGGTTTTATGAGGGCACAAACATTAAGGTTACACTTTATGTCTTTGCCTCACCCAAGCAAGGCTTAGAGGCATGCCCTTCCCCTCTACAATGCTCCCGATGTCCTTTAGTTGAGGGTTTACTCCCCCATCCCCCTAATCCCTGGAGAATATTTCTGCCATGTGAGCACCCTAGTGTTCATTGGTTAGTACCAATTGATGGCGAGTACAAATGGAGCCCATTCTTCTGATTTTCTGATACCTCACTTCGCATAATGGGCTCAAGGTCAATCCAGGAAAATATAAGAGGTGCTAGATCACTGTCGTTTCTTATAATTGAGTAATATTCCATTGCATACATACACCAAATTTTAGTAATCCACTCATGGATAGACAGGTCCTTGGGTTGTTTCCACATCCTTGCAATAGTGAATTGTGCTGCCATAAACGTTCGGGTGCAGATATCTCTATTATAGCATATCTTTTGTTCCTTTGAGTAGATGCCTAATAGTGCTATTGCTGGATCGAATGGTATTTCTATTTTTAGCTCTCTGCGGTATCTCCAAATTCTATTCCACAGAGGTTACGCTAATTTGCAGTCTCACCGGCAGTGTAAGAGTGTTCCTGTCTCTCCACATCCTCCCCAGCATTTGTTGTTTTGGGATTTTTTGATAGAGGCCAATCTCACTGGGGTTAGGTGATATCTCATTGTGGTTTTGATTTGCATTTCTCTAATGATTAGAGATGTTGAGCATTTTTTTATATGTTTGCTGGCCATTATTCTGTCTTCTTTTG
>CAUYSK010006018.1:0-18685 GCA_963575035.1 Avahi laniger | reverse complement strand
TAATTTCTAAATCCTAAGGTAAGTTTATCATTTAACCAGAGGGGTTAAACAGAGATATGCAAGCTCCATGTTTATTAGGTTATTGTGAATGGAGACAGGTAGTCTAGAGTGGTTTAAACAAAAGCTTTGCTTTTAGCCATTCAGGAAGCTGTCCTTTCCGGGAAGCTGTTTGTTCCGGAGGGCACTCCATCGTCAGCTCTCAGCCGCATAGTTTTTAACAGATTCACTTGTGCTTTACAAAGCGAATCCAATTCTTTAGGTCTGAGAAATGCGGCGCCTTGTGGGATACAGCCGCTACTGCCTTTCAGAGACGCCCTTCCAGTGTAACAGCATTCGAAATGCAAACCAACACGTTTACATATTCTTTCAGGGCAAAGCTCTGTAAAAACTCCTAAGACACATCCTGTCCCCAAAACACATTTAACACTAATTCATAGAGCAACACTGTACAATAGTGATGATACAAAATAACAATGTGCCACCTTCATGAGGTGCCTGAGAAGGTGGGGGACAATGTGTGGAAGTCCCACAGCACCTAGTAGGCTCTCAATAAATGAGAGTTCCTGTTTTGGTTTTCAAACCCATCTTCAGAGGCAGATGTGAAACTGCAGTCAGGTTATTTGTTACTGTGCACTGGCCGAAACAGATGTCCCTGTCCAAAGTCTTTAGACAACTGGATTCTTCTAAAATGGGGGGTTGCGCCATCGGAAAGGGCTTGGCAGGCGGGCTGGGCCCACGAAACCTGCTCTCTCTCCTCAGATGCCAGCGAGTGGTTCTCTCCTCTCACGCCGGGCCATCCACAGCAGTTTCGTGTGACTGTCTCACCTGCCTTCCGATTAAGAGGATCACATACCTCGTGGTCGTCAACCACGGTTCCTGTGGCCACCGGCCCACCGGCTCAACCAGGGGCTGAGGCTGGGAGGCTGGATCCAGAGGCTCGTGGATCCTTTTTCACAGTAATGTTTTTAAATGCATAAAATAAAATGCGTAGGATGACAAAGGCAACCAATTACATTGAAATACGGTTATCAAAACATTTTAAAATAGCAATAGATGTCTTTATTAACACATAAAATAACGAGATCTAGCAAGCGGTCTATGAGTACCATAGTCTCTCAGTGGTGCAAAGTGTAAATATTTCAAGATACGTGCAACAACTGCCATATAATATGAAAATGTCTGTGGTTTCCATTGTGTCACTGGTGCTACCAAACCACTGTGGCTCTTGTCCTCATTTCTAATTAAAGGAAATGCTGAATTTCAGTTTGAAGTTAATAGAAAATGTTATTTTATTTACCCATTTCCCATCTCCAAGAAGCCTTTTCTCGGAGCTCACAGACTCCGAGCTCACAAACGCTGGCCCTAGCTCGGTTCCTCCTCCTGCCCCACCTCCTCAGCCTCTCAGGATTCCATCACCTCCACGACATGAAACCAGGTCATTGACACATTTGTTCATGTCATTACCTTTCTTCCCTCCAAGGGGCAGGAGCTTTGTCTGTCCTTTCACCTCCGTGTTTCCAGAGCCCAACGGAGTAGGTCTTGGCCTACATGAGGTGCTCAGTAAATGTTTGTTGAATGGACGAATGAGTCATGTCACACTAAGGATTTTACACTTTGGAAGGGGATCTGGGAGTGAGGATTGGAGTGATGACGAGATTGCCCATGGATTTCAGAGTGTGGAAAGAATCTCTGAGGTGTCCCATGTCTGTTGTATCTGTTGTGGCCCAGGCGAGGAGCCACATGGCTAATGCTTTCAGAGTTTGTGTGACGTCCTTGCTGTCTCTCTTCTCCATTTATTCAGCCAACATTACTGAGAACTTACTAGATGGAAGGCACTGAGGTAGGATCTCTGCTTCCCTCAAAGATGGACAGATGCAGTCTCCTTGGGTTTGGGGTGTGGCCCACAAGTAACATTTCGCATTCAAGAATTTACTTGTTGGCTGGGCATGGTGGCTCACGCCTGTAATCTAGCACTCTGGGAGGCTGAGGTGGGAGGATCGCTCGAGGTCAGGAGTTCGAGACTAGCCTGAATAAGAGCGAGACCCTGTCTCTACTAAAAAAATAGAAAGAAATTATCTGGACAACTAAAAATATATAGAAAAAATTAGCCGGGCATGGTTGCGCATGCCTGTAGTCCCAGCTACTTGGGAGGCTGAGGCAGAAGGATCCCTTATTCCCAGGAGACTGAGGTTGCTGTGAGCTAGGCTGATGCCCCGGCACTCTAGCCCAGGCAACAAAGTGAGACTCTGTCTCAAAAAAAAAAAAAAGAATGTCCTTGTTCATTAATCAAATACATGTATAATGTGTGCTATGAATGTTCTGGGAAGTTGGATATGGCACCTCCTTAATAGATGGTATATGATCATATAGGGAAAGACAAGACATCCGCCTAACAGCTAATACACAAGATGTTGTTGGTGAGCACCACAGGCCAGGTACAGACTAAAGGAGCTGCATCGGGGGGAGAGAGCCAGCTATGGAAAAAGAAAGAATGGGCTGACCAGGGAGCATCATGGTATCGTGGAGGAAGTAGCATTTGAGCTTAGCCCAGGAAGTTGGCAGGATTTGAATAAAATTAATTTAAATGATTTACCTTTGCAAGAATAGAATGGTTCTGTTTGGAATTCTTTGTCCTATTCCTTGACGCTTCCTTATTGAAGGTCCAGCTCAAACTCTCAGACATTGTGAATAAACCTTCCGTATTTGAGTTCAATCTCACACGTCTTCAGTGTGATTACTCTGTTAGAGCAATTGTGACCCTTTGCATAATTCTAAATTTACTTTTGTAAGGAGGGCAACTGCAGCTTTCAAACACTTCCATAATCCTTATAATAAGGAAAAAATAAATATATTTTATTTCACTTAGGGAGTTCATACAACTCCTACTTGAGTCATTAATAACAATGGAGAAAATTTCTTGGCAAATTTTAAGACCTGCTGTGGAAAAACAAACATGCTTTAAGAAATGAAAATAGAAATATCTTTAACAATCAAGAACTTAATTTAATGTCAAAGAGTTATCACAAAATATGAAATATAGTGTTAATGTGGCATTAATTTGAAGCTCAGAAAACCCAGAATAGAATGGACTTTGAACTCTAAAGATATATATGAGAGCAGTGTTTCTTTCCACCAGTTAGCAAAGATCATTGTTGAGCAGGATGATATATTAATTGGAGAATACAAAGAAAGGTTTTTTGACTTTGAGAATCATGACATCACATTGAAATTAGCATTTCAGCCTCACCTGGTTGGTATCACTAAGGAACCTAAAGAACTGCAGATGGAATTGATTGAGCTCTCAGTAGATGACATTTTAAAGTCATTGTTTGATGCTAAAAAAGATGCAATTGAAATATGACAAAATGCAGAATACCCACGCCTTCAGCAACATGCCCGAAAAATGCTTTCTTGCTTTTCAACCACTTATTGCTGCAAATCTGCATTCTCCTACCTAACCCAAATCAAGACGCCCTTAAGGTCACAAAGAACTGATACCCAGCTAGAGGATCAACTGAAACTGCAGACCTCCACGCTGCAACCAAGTATTCAAATGCTCTCCAACAAACAGCAGACACAACAAAGTCATTAAAAGCTTAGTTAACCTTAAAATTAACAAACAGTTTTCATTTTTTGAAATTATTAAGTACATAGTGGTTAGATTTTTACAAAATAATGTACATTTTTAAATATATCTAATTGAAGTTTCTTGAATGCAGCCTTGATTACAGCTAAATTAACGCGGCTTCCAACATGAAAAGGTTCCTCACCCCTGGAATGGTCACAAATGAGAAAATCACATCTGCTTTTACCAGTTCATTCTGAGTACTCTCACTAGTGGCTTAATTGTGGGTCTGCTTTCCCGGCTGACTGGGTGTTTGGGGAAATTCTTAAAAACAATGGCCATATTCTATTCCTTTCTAGAAACTGACTCCATTCCTGGCACATTTGGCTTTTCTGAGACTATTTTGCAACAGCCACTCTGCTGAAACACAGCTTCGGCGGTGCAGCTTCCTGCTACCAGCAAGGCCCTGCGCTGTGCTGTCGTCTGCTGCTGGCCAAATCCTTGCAAGCTTTGCTTTGGGTCACCCTCTGTCTTCCTCTCCTGTTCTCAGACCTGGCTTCCTCACAGTGCTCAGCTCTAATCATTTTGGGTTCATTCATTTGTTTCTTTTTTTGTATTCCCTGCAGTTGTCTCAGGTTAGAATTTCTGCACCACGCACAACCCAAGAAACCCCACGCAGTGCCCCTCACACACTGTGTCCGGGACTTGGTTATAGCTCATGACCGTACGTGAGCTAAGCTGAATGAAGTTCGGCAATGAGAGGACTTGGGGACCTAAAACAGATTGTGACACATGGCTATTTCATGAGGTCTTTTTAGATCAACATAAAAGAAAAAGAAATTTACTTTCTCACATCAACGGGTTTTTTTTTTAATTTTATTTTTATTTATTATGGGTACATAACAGTTGTTCACAACAGAGTTTTGATTGATAGTTTTTATTTATGTTTTATTTTCCAGCATCATTCCATAAGGGGATCCTGAAGTTGCTAGAACAAACGACTATAGCCGGAAGTATGTTCAAAGAAAAATGATTCTAATTTTACTAAAGCCGAGAGGTAACTGGAGAGCTGGTGGCCTGCCAGGTCCCAGAACACGTCCCTTGTTCCCCTACTGGCGTCAGTCTCACTCAGCTTCACAGTGTGGCTCTGAAATAAAGAGGGCTGAGGGCTCCCGAGTCTCAGACATCGCACCAACGCGTGGCTCAACCCTGGCCTCCTGCAAACCACAGGCCCTGGGCCACCCCAGTACCAGCGTTAATTCATTCACTCTCATCCCCAAACACACCCCTCCATTCTTTCAGCAAATTGAGCCTGGCCCCAGGCCCGCACTGGGGGTTCCGAGATGGTCACACATGGTTTGACAAGTGTAAGGATGAGGAGAGGGCAGGGTGCTAAGAGAGCACAGGAGAGCCGCTCCCAACCCGGAGTGGGAGAGCAGGAATGGCTTCCTGGGAAAGATCAGGTTTCAGTTTTTGGTTTTAACAAGAGGAATGAGACGGAGGGGGAATGTGGGCAGAGGAAGCAGCAGGGCTGGAGTCTCGGGGACAAGAAACCCCACAGTGATTCTGAGGCTCTCCAGCGGGACTATCTTAACTGATCCCTGGGAACCTCCACACGAAAAACGTGCCCCCGAATTGAAGCAGCCTCCTGTCTGGAGCCACCCGACTGGGGACCCTCTGGGTTCGGTAAAACCTGCATCTGCACAGACCTGCCGGGACTCAACTGTGTCTGCAGGTGAAAGGTGATTGTTTGCTGTAGGACGCTGTTGGGGGCACAAGGGCTCGGCCTCAGCACACAGGAGAGGGTGGGCTTTTCTCTTTGCAAGTGGGGAGACACAGGGCAGAGCCAAGCTCGCAGTGCCTGTGTGGTTCCCGGAGCACCTCCCAAGGCAAAGGGGACTCCATTGTAACTCCCTCTTCCATAAAAACCAAGCTGGACACACTAAGCCCAACCTCCTTCTAGAAAGTTGGGTGTGGAGGATCTCACTGTCTTGCAGGTCCAGACTCATATGTAGAATTCTTGAAGTCTACAATTAGACGCAAAAATTCGTGGAGTCCACGTTCACTGAGCATCCACTGCATGTCTCGCACATGTGGCCCCAGCCTCCTTAGAAGACAACCTCATGTGAACAGGGAACGCGAGCTGGGGATGGCCGGACTGCCTCTTAGCTGACCTCTCCATTCTTCTCTGGGTGCGGCTCGCTGCATTCTTGCGTGCTGGGATCCCTACACAGACCTGGGGACGTCTGGGCCCGTGCCAAGTTGGCACATTCCAAACCCCCAGCAATGACAGAAATGTCACTTAAAACAATCTCCCACCTATTAAGCTAGCACATTGTTTTAAAAGAATAAAGGACAATACTGGCAGGACTTTAAGGAAATAAACACATTCATACACTGCTGGTGGCTCTTTATAGTGGCTCTTCTCTTTCTTTCTTTAGAAAAATCAGACAATACGTATGTAACAAAAGCTATGGAACTGTTTGAGCCAGTAATGCCACTTGTGGAAATACACTACAAGAAAATAATTTCAAAGAAAAAAATGAATATGTACAAACATAATATACACACAGCAGCTGCAATTTAGCACGCCATAAAACTGGAAACAAACCAGACACGCAATAACAGGGGAAATGGCTAAACAAATTATAGAGTGACATGAAATACTTTATGGCCATTAAAAATGACAAGTACAATGGACCATTTCAATGCATGGAGATTAGAATATTTATGTAACGACAGAATGTAAATGCAGCATGCACATGCTGGGTGTAACTCTACTTTTTAAAGTATTCTACAGACATTATGAAATAGCCTAAAAGGAAGTAAGTTTAATCTAAATATTCATTCCTTTCCTTGCTCAAGTTCATCGTTTACAAAGCGCAGTTTTAAAGAGCAAGTATGTGTCTCTTTAGAAGGACAACAATCCAAACCCTGGGAGACCTGTGGACGTGTCGATACATATGTTTGCCATGTCACTTTGTCTCTAACCTGCTTGTCTACCTGCAGCACAAAGGAGGACAGGGACCCACGCAGGCCTGGGCCCCACCAATGCCTGAGGACCACAATCCCTCCTCTGCTCCCAGGCAAGAGGAAAGGCCAGAGAGGAACATTCCTCCTGGGGACCTGAACTTGGAATTGGCTGAATATTTACTGGCTAGAAATGGGTTTGAATTGAGAGAGACTGTTCAGAGCGGAGGGAAGTGAAACCCTGGTAACTAAATGATTTCAGTTCTGTTCCCTTATCTGGAGAGAATTTGCTCAATTATGAAAATAGAGACTAAGAAAGCCAGAACTGCTTTGCACAATTCTGTTATCTGCCATTAATACCGACACGTCCAACAAATGGTTTGGGTTTTTTTTAAAAAAATAAGTGTAGACTTTCCATGCATTATTTCCACTCATTTTGGTAAACAATATATTGTGGATATTCTTCCAAGGCAGGACTTAAAAGATCTGTCTCCCTTTCAAACTGCTCCAGAGACTTCCATACCACAGATTTATTTAATCAGTCCTCTATGGATGGAGGTTCAGATGAGGCTTATGTTTTCCCTTTTACAAAGCAATTCTGCCATGAACGTCCCTGTATAGCAGCCATCTTTGTAAGAGTATCTTCAGAATCAATTTCTACAAGTGGAAATTTCAGGAACAAATGGCATATGTGTTTTAAATTTTGAGGGGTACTTCCAACACCTTGTGATACTGGTGGGGCCTGTGGAAAGTTACTTAGAGAAGCGATGGTGGAGGGTGGACCCCAGGGCAGCGGTGGAGAGAGGATGAACTGGGGGCTTCCGGGAAATGTTTCCTCGGGTCCAGAAGCAACCACGGGAGGAGACGGTCCCCTTCTTCACCTGGGCATGGAACATGGCACCGCCCCCACCACCTCGCTTCCAGGGTGAGGAGGAAGTCAGCGGTGAGGGTGGCAGAGTGGAGCGATGGAGGAACCTGAGCCCCTGGCGAAATTATACCCCCCAAGCCAACTGCCATGAGGAACCTTCTGACTTCCTGCTGTGAGAAAGTAGATTTACTGACTGCTCAAGCCAATTCGTATCAGCGTTTCCATGACCAGCAGTTTAAAATGTCCTAGGAGATATTCATGGGAAGGTCTAGTTTTCTCAGGATTTATTATTAATACAAGAGAACCTGCTTTGTCTACCCAGGAGTAGTGATTCTCTCTCTCTCTCTCTCTCTCTCTATATATATATATATATATATATATATATATATATGGTTTTTTCAATCAAGATATCTCTTAATGACTTCTACATTTTTCTTTTTACAGGGTAGGAAATGCAAATTTCAAACTATCTGGCTTCACACCTGGGGCCTGACATGGGAAATTATAATGTCTATGTGATACACTGAGGTGAGCTCCAAGTCTTGCTGTCACCTTGAGGCCTTGATGTGACCATGTCTCAGGATGTCTGTCCGAGGCCCGGGACCCAGTGCCAGCAGCTGTGCAGCTCTGATTTCAGTCTCTCTCAGCCTCAGCTTACAGTAACATGGAGATCATTCTCTCCTAACATGGGGATTACTGAAATAATGGATGTAAAGCGCTGTCACATATTAGCTGTTACGTGACGGCAGTCTAGGTGTGTAGCTAACGCCACATTCAGTTAAATTCATGCTATAATTGATCCTCAGCGTGCAAAAGAATTACTGCATAGAGTCTCAGCAGCTCACACACCACGAATCAGCTAGGTTAATGAGAGTATCATGATTTGGGCTTGTGTGCAGCCCAGTTTACAAACCAGCGAGTAGTCCACTGGCTGAGACTGCCCACACACTTGCTCGGTTTGGCTTGCCCATTTTTTTTAATTGAGCCAATATTTCAGAATGTGGAGAATCCACATTAAAACAAATAAAACAACAGCAACCAAAAAACCCCAAATAAACAGATGTTGGGCTTTTGCTGAAGATTCAGAAGATTTTATGATGGCAGGGACCACAGTCCCCTACGACTGCCATCAGCCACGTCCAGTAGAGCTGCCTGTGTTCTCTGTATATGGACTACTGGTCACGCACTCACCGCTGCAAACTTGTCTGACGCCAAACCCTTACACTGCATCTACTGAGTTCTTTATTTCAACTAAAAGTGTTCATAATTAATGGTTCTACTTAGTTATTTTAAAATTATGGACTGTTGTCTTCATAGGGCCAATATCTTCCTTTTCTATTAAAATAAGTACAAATGGCTGGGCGCGGTGGCTCACGCCTGTAATCCTAGCACTCTGGGAGGCCGAGGCAGGTGGATCATTTGAGCTCAGGAGTTCAAGACCAGCCTGAGCAAGAGTGAGACCCCCATCTCTACTATAAATAGAAAGAAATTAGCCAAACAACTGAAAAATAAAAAAAAAATAGCCAGACACAGTGGCATGTGCCTGTTCTCAGCTACCCAGGAGGCCGAGGCAGTAGGATCACTTGAGCCCAAGAGTTTGAAGTTGCTGTGAGCTAGGCTGACGCCATGGCACTCTAGCCCAGCCAGCAGAGTGAGACTCTGTCTCAAAAAAAAAAAAGTCTTATTCGATCTGTTCCAATAATTCTGCCTTAGATAGCCTATGCTGTTCTACTTTGGGGTCTTTCTTTTATGATATTGTACTCTGGAGTGCCTAGTTATTTTGGTCTCTAAGCTCATGTTCCCGAGTTACTGGCCACTCTGTCAGGTAATGCCCATTAGGGCCAAAAGCCAGATCTAGTCTAGGTACCTTTTGGGAAACGAAGAAGCAGGGAAGGATGAGCCTCAGGGCAGGGAGACTCAGGCACAGAACTCCTGGCCGATCATTCCTGTCTGCTGCTACAATGGTTAATTTTGTGTGTCAACTTGACTGGGCTAAGGAATGCCCAGATAGCTGGTGAAACTTTATTTCTGGGCATGTCTGTGGGGTGTGTCCAGAAGAGATTAGCATTTGAATCAGTGGACTGAGTAAAGAAGATTACCCTCACCAATCTGTGGAGGACCCAGATAGAACAAAAAGGCAGAGGAAGGGTAAAGGAAGGGTGAAGGAAGGGTGAATTTTCTCTCTCTCTCTCTGTTTCTCTCTCTCTCTGAGCTGGGACATCCATCTTCTTCTGCCCTTGGACATCAGAGCTCCTGGTTCTTGGACCTTCAGACTCCAAGACTTATATCAGAGCCCTCCTTCCTACCCACCCACCCCCAAACCCCCAGTTCTCAGGCTTTCAGCCCCATGCTGAATTATACTCCTAGCTTTCCTGGTTCTCAGCTTGTAGATGGCAGATCGTGGAACTTCTTGGCCTCCATAATGGCATGAGTCAATTCCCATTTTAAATATCACTATATATATCCACATATATCCTATTGGTTCTGTTTTCCTGGAGGACCCTGACTAATACAGCCACCATTCTGCCATACAGTGCCTTTTGTCTAGTGTTTAAGCTGTTAGGAATAAGTACCAGGGAGAAAACAGTCTCCCATGGAGAGGAAGAGGCTGGAGGAGTGACAGCCGAAAGGTCACTGGGAAGCCCGTCTGTTTTCCTCCACCTCTCCCCATCCTATCTGACTTTGTCCTGCCCTGACTTTGGGACCCCAGACACTAGCACCACAGCCTGGATGGTTGCTGCAGATTTCTGTAGCAAATGGACATGCAATGATTATTCTAAAGCATCTTGAGAAACAGGAAAAAGCAGAACTTGTTATTTGTGTTAGTTCCTCTAATCTGTGTTTCTCTCTCCCCAGGGTTGATCTTTAGGTGGAGAGCC
The DNA here is from genome assembly GCA_963575035.1 of Avahi laniger. Taxonomy (NCBI): domain Eukaryota; kingdom Metazoa; phylum Chordata; class Mammalia; order Primates; family Indriidae; genus Avahi; species Avahi laniger. The sequence continues at coordinate 8,403 of CAUYSK010006018.1, read as the reverse complement.
AGTGGTCTCTGGGAGTCCTCAGTCTTACTGAAGTCTTTACCCATTTTCTTATGGCAGAAAACCATGTCTTTGTACCAGAGGCAGATTTCCATGAGGCTAAGGTCATGAAGCTTCTAGGCCCTTCACCTGCATGAGCCCATTCCAAACCCTTGAGGGGTCCTGGCAATTGGTCGATGTGGTCATGCCTTTTTGTAAAGTTTGCAAGAGTAAGATACTTACCTGCAACTGATCCAGACCACTGTCTCTTCCCTCCCGGCCTTTCCCTCTGAATAGTTAATATTGGAGCATCTGTTTTTTGGGATCTAAGGAGGAATTGAGTTGGGGGCACACTTAACTGGGGTCAGTGGAAACGTAGTTCTCAGTTACTTCTACTCATTAGGCTGTCGGTAGCAGTCCCAGTGTGGGCGGCTCCGTTGGAGCTGACCTGCCTGGCATCATGGCCTAAAGATGCCGGGCCAAGGTCCAGTGGCGAGATGAGTGTGACCTATGGGGCTAGAGGCAGAAGTATTTGGGCAGTGCAAGGAGAGCCAGGGTTTGCAACGTACAGAGCCAGCAGCTGCTCTGTAGAAAATCCTTTCACTCTTAGACATACACAATTGTAAGCTGAAGAGTCTGTCTTCATTAGCACCTTGTCAAAATGGAAGGTCTCTTCTGTTTGGAACATCCTTCCCACTGCATAGTACACCACTGTAAATGAGCCGTAATTCTTTTTTATGGAAATGGCGTGAAATGGAATTTATCAAAATTCCCACGTTTGAGGGCACAAATCTCTCGCAGTACTTCAAACAAAAAGTACGTCTGTACGAGAAGCTGCATGTTTTATGCATCCAAAGCATCACATCAAGTCTTGGTGGATCTGACACATCTGTTGTCCTGATGAAGTCTGGTGGTTCTAGATAAAACAGCCCACAAAATTATGCAAACACGGCAAAATAACCTGAAGAAACAAGTGTTTCCAGGAACAAAACTGCTCCTATTCATCAGGAAGTCAATGTATTTCATCTAAGAGTTATTTGATTTCACATCTGTGCAGATCAGCACAACAGAGAGCAATTTAAAATGCACTCGAATTGCTCACTAGTGTGGCTTGATATTGCATTGCTTTTCTCTCTCTCTCTTTTTTTTTGTGTGTATGTATCTGCTTCAGGCCCCAAAAAACTTGGATCCGCCCCCGCTCATACCCATATTTTGAGGTAAAGTAGAAAAACGACAGATGGGAGAAGCACATTTTTTGATTAAAAAAAAAACAGAATAAGATATATTATTAACATAATAATGGAGGGTGTCAAGAGTATTCCTATACATTTCAAATGAAAGTAGAGTGTGTCTGCATTCACTTTTCTTCCTGCTAGCCTCCTTTCCTCATTCTGGTCACCTGCCTGGCCCCTGCGAGTATCGAAGTTTGCCATCTCAGTGTGAAAAATTGTGCGGGCTTCACTCCAAGGCAAATGGCAGCCAAGGATGGTTAAGAGGGATGCAGTGAGCCCATGTGCTTGCTGATTTATGCAGATTCCTGTTCAAGAGAGAGACAAGGGGTGAAAAGCTTACCGAGTAGAACAGAAGACTTCTCATCAGACAAGACCAGCCCTGACAGTCATTTAATGACAGTCTCTTACAGTGGGGAGACCTGGAGAATGAGATATGTTCACCTCAATCATAGTATTTTACTTTTAGAGACACAGATACACATTCGTCCACTAATCTGGCGATGTCGGGCCAGGCCTATCCTTTGAGAACGGGTCCTCTGACCCGATCACCACTCTGGCTTTTGTGCACAACCCACACCCGAAGGCAGTGTCAGTGGCTTCCACTCTGGGCTTCTTTAAAATGAAGTGAAAACGTAAGGCACGGGTACAATTCAGGTGCAGAATATGTCAAGATTCTTAGCATTTCCCCTAATCTTTTATTGTCGTCTCACTGACACCTACTAAAAGAGCAATTTTGAGCTATTCATCTTTATCTAGTTTTTCCAGAGCATTCAAATGTTTTCCAGAAACAACCATTATTCCCACTTATATTTAATCAGTTCATGTGATATTTAAGTAAATTGCAAATCAATCCCAAAGAAAAATGGCATGAACAGGTTTGGAAACAAACACCGCGAGCTCCAGACGAGCGCTCAGCTCCACTGGTGGGAGCAGAGCCCGGGCGCCGCCCGTGGCCACCGCGCGCATGCGCGGGACTAGCAGCGCCGCCAACCGGGAGAGCGCGCTCCTGGGGAGCTTTGGGCTGAATATCTCCTTTTCCTGGGGACAAGGAAGGGCGGTGCAGTGTGAAAAGCCTCATACTAAGAATCAGAAAACCTGAACTCTAATAAGGCTCTTTTCTAACCAGGCGACTTTGAGCAAGTCTTTCACTTCTCTGACCCGCCCACTGCCACACCAACGCTCGGGGCTACTGAGAATCCCATGACCTTGCCCCCAACCTAGGGAGTGAATGGAGCAGTCGGAAGAGAGTGACACAAGTGTCACACCCATCCGTCCGCGCGTGTGCCTCCCAGCCCGGTACCGTGAACAGACGTCCAGGCTCTGCCCGCCCTCCTGTTAGAGTAAGGGACTGTCGCTGCCGCTTTTAAGCCACCCTCTAGCCTTGATCACCAGATCCCATCTCTTCTAGCAACTCTCCCCTCTCTTGTCCCTCTGTGTGGGTCTCGCCCGTCGGCACGCTGGGATTTCTCCACGAGAGAGCAAACGCTCTCTTGGCCCCACGTCTTGCTGCAGCTACCACCCCGTTTTTCTCCTGCTCTGTACAGCAAGCTCCTTAAAAAAAGAAAAAAGAATGAGTCTGTACTTGCAATCTCCAATTTCTCTTCTCCTTTTCTCTTGGGAACCTGTGCCAATCAGGCTTTTGTCTCCCGAAAAAGGGTAATTTCTCAGGCCTCTTTTTAGTTAACCTGGAAACAGCAATGGATGCTGCCCCCCCTGAATCACTTTCTCCTCTGACGCTCTGGACCAGGACAGTTCCTTGGCAGCTGCTTCTTAGTCTCTGTTGTGGAGAGAATTGCGTGCCCTTGAAGAGATACGTTGAAGTCTTACCCCAGTGCCTCGGACCGGTCCCTCATTTGGAATTAGGGGCGTTGCAGATGTAATTAGGTAAGATGAGGTCACACTGGAGTGGGCCCCGATCCAATATGACTGGTGTCCTTATAAGATGACAGCCATGTGACAACTCCCAGAGAAGACGCAGGGGAATGCCAAGTGGAGGTAGGGGCTGGAGTGACACATCTGCAGGACAAGGAACAGCACAGGCTGCCAGGCGTCACAGAAGCTAGGAGACGGACCTAGAACAAATTCTCTCTCAAAAAGAACCAACCCTGTTGACTTCTTGATTTTATACTCTGGCTTCCAGAACTGTGAGACAATAGAATTTCTGTTATTTTAAGCTGCCCAGTGTGTTGTCATTTGTTACAGGCAGCCACAGACAACCAGGACCCAGTCCTTCTGGAACCCCTCTCCCTTTGTCCCCATCCTGTCCCACCTGCCCTCTGACCTGGGTGGAAGCCAGCCACAGAGCCCAGCACCCTTTGCTGTTGATAAGAGCTCAGCCAGCAGGAGAGACCAGAGGGAGAGGGAAGAGTATGTCCCCGGCCTCCACTCTGTCCCAGCCTCCCCGTGGCTGGCTTTGTTCTTTGACTGTTGGCCATTGCTCTTCCCAAGGCTTTGCACAACTCTGCCCAGTTATACCTGTTGGCCATCTCTCCCACTCCATGTCCCTTTGGACCAAGGGTTGGTGACAGCTCTGCTGCTTCTGGCCAGAGTCCTTACACTGTCCCTTACGGTGTCCGTCATTACTCACACTTGCAGAGTCATCCTTTTGTAAAGCAACTCCCCTGGGGTTATCCCAGTGTGGGACCCTGACTGGCACTATGCTTTAATTATTCTTTGCCACCATCGTCTTTAATGGCTACTAGTTCATGGTGCAGCTGTGTCATTAAAATGTATTTATAATGCATAAATTAACTTAGCCAGTCTTTTATCATTATGCATTTAGGTGGCTCTGGTTTTTCACTTTTATAAAGAGTGTCTCAGTGAACATCTTTATAGTCAAATCATTTGACATAGCCATAATTAAGATCAATTTCTAGAAATACGCTTATTTGAATAAATATGTTTAAACTATTAATAATTTAATATTATTAGTTGATAGTAATAGATAATTATTTAATATTAGCACTTCATTAATGACTTCATTCTAAAGCTTTTGATACATAGTATAAAACGGCTTTCCAGAAATGTCACATCCACTCTCACTGCCATCAGGAACGTAGGAGAATGCCTATTTCCTGGGGCCTGCTCTAAGCAACCTCCTTGGATAAATAAACAAATCAACCCAAAGATCTGGTGGCCCCAGGTTTTGTTACTAAATGCAAAAGCTGTTCATTGTGAACATGAAGAGAAAAGAAATCTCATTTCTGAGTGATGACCAGAGCTTTCTAGAGTGGAAAAGCATCGCAAATGGGAGAAAACCAGGTGCCGCCTCTCCTCCGGGGTTATCGGGAGCTTGTCTGAAATGCTCTGTAATGAATGGTTTAGGTCAATGAGAGGGTGATTCCAATGGAGGAATTTTAGTAGCAGGAGAAGGCAGCTGCTGGCAAGAGCAAGTGAATGGCCATTATTGTCTGAGATTAAAGCCGCAAACCCTTCCAATAGAGAACGCATTGTGTGGAAGAGCTGATTGAGAGCGTGGCTGAAAGTGAACATCAGTGTACACGGGAGGGTTGTTCTAACTATAGAGTTCATGATTGACTCTGGCATTGACCTTATCTTGAGTGAGTTAGGATACTTTCTGGGTCTCAGTCATGAGCTCTCTCAGTGAGCTGACCTCATTGTGACAAAATCATCAGAGTTCAGGGTAGTCATCACCATCTACCTGGGCATACCGAGGAAAAATAATAAACAGGCAACCGTGTAATGCTTAGATTTAATCTCATTAGGAGGCCTTCGTGGTGAAATGGTGGGAACTGAATTACAGAGAACTAATTCCATAAACTGTTCTGCAATCTCAGGATCATTCTCTCCTACTTAAAAACAATTATGCCTAAAATTAAAATATACCTGTTGCAAACTAGCTTCATGTTCCCCGCAGCATCCCGAGCGGTTCTGAACCACAACACTCTGGGACAGCAGAGGAACAAGCCGGGACCAAGGGCAAGGGGGCGGCCCCTGGGCGGGCTCTGTGTCATAGAATCCCAGGGCTGCAATGTGTCCACCCATGACACCCAGGTCCTGCAGACAGGAAAATTAACACGTACCCAAGACGTAAAGAAATCAAATTATGGGAAAGAGATGTTGGCAAAAACATTGAAATAAAACCCACCATTGTAAAGACTCCCGCCACCCTCAGACATGAGCCCACCTGGAGTTAAGCACAACCCGCAGCTCTTCTTCTCTTGTATCTAACCCAAGTCTGTGTATCCTCCTAGGCCGGCCTCCCCTCGTGTGCCCTCCTTCCTCCTGTCTTCCTTCCTGCTCACCTTCCATGGGCAAACCAAGGCCCACGAAGGGCCCACACTGTTCCACAGGCTGAGGCACCAGCCAGGTCGAGAAGGTACAATCTGCATCTCTGCCCTTTGCCAGAAGTGTCCAACGGCCATTCTCTTGGCGGGGGGAGCCCGAAGAAAGCCCTGCTGGAGCCCGGTCGCCAGCTCAGTCCCCTCCTGGGTTGGTTCCCGTCACCCATCTCTATCACTTCTTGCCCCATCTCCACCTGGATCTGAGTGACTGGTGGTCAGATCTGGAAGGGGACAGCGACAGAGCACTGACTCTGCATGCGGGAGGCGCCCTGGGCAGGGGTTCAGTCTCAAAACTGTCTGGACGGGAGGGACAGGGCACTTTGTCTAAGATGTTGACGTTTGCATAGCAGTAATAAACACAAGTGTCTTAAGACAATGAACGATCTATACCTATCCCTCTAATCTATAACTAAATATGCCCCCAAAAAGAATGAATTGACGAAAAGTCGATGGAGCAAGAAGGCGCCAGAGGGGAGGAGTAATCTCCCCACCCCTACCCCACCCACCCCATCCCTGCCTACCCTCCAGGTGCCACACATAGGCCCCATGCCCACCTGAGCAAGACCACAGAGCTCCAGCTTCTCCACCCTGCCCTCCATGCTCAAGAAATAACAACAGGAAAGACGTCTCCCTATCACGACTTTATTCCTCCATTGACTCACTCGGCCCAACGTGGTGTTTAAAAATATGGGCTCTGGAGTCCAGCTGCCTGTGTTCAAATCCTGGCTCAGTACTTACTAGCTGTGTGCCTGACTTTGGGGATGTTGTTCCAACTTCTTATGTCTCCGTTTCCTCACCTGAAAAATGAGACTATTGCTAACCCTCATCCCAGAAGGCTGTTGGAGACGTTACAGGAGATAAGACATGGAAAGGGCTTACGAATTTTGCTTGGCAAATGGTAGCAGCTAGTACACGTTGTCTCATTTAGTCAAAAGATGTTCGTTAAGCACTTACTATGAGCCAGCACCAGGGATATGGCCCATTCTCTTTGCTGGAAGACAGACATGAAAACCACATAAGACGACCAGTGCAGCATCGGTGTCTGCAGAGCGAGATGGAGGGACATCTAGTCAGTCTGGGTGACGGAAGAGACTGCAGGGAGACTTGGCAGAGGGAATGACCCATCAACCGAATTCCTAATGGCAAATGAGATTTCACCAGGTGAGCAAAGGTGGGGATGGGAGAGGGGAGACAACGCCAGAGATCAAGAGACCTTTGCTGGTGGTTCTGCAAGCTTAGAGTAGACCGTGGAAGACTCCCTGTGACAGAGAGGATGCGGTCGAACCAGAAAGTGCCTTTCTGCCATTGGAAGCAATTTGAACTTTACCCTACAAGCCAACGGAAGACTCGGAGGGATTTTAAGCAACTTGACCCCCTAAAGCATTAACAGACCAGCATTCGACTGTCCGCCCTCATCGTTATCATATATCTGAAAGAAAACTCGGCGGGTTTTTCTTTTTCCATCTCAAAAATATTTGTGGTAACATTGTCTGGGAATTGTGGCTGACTTTTCCTGAAGCAGTGGTTGTGATTCGTGTAGGCTCCTGGCTGGATATTACAACTCCTACAAGAGTTTCCCCCCATTACTTTCTCATTTTGTACAGTCATTTCCAGAAAGGGGCCGCTAATTGCACTTCTTCATCCAAGGGCCCTGGTGCGGGTGGATATACAGCGGGTCCTTTTGCAACGTTTCGGGCAAACCACAAACCACTCGTCTGAGCTGTCGACTCAGTGAGAGGCTGATCGGCAGCTTTATCCGAAGAAACATATTTACGGTACTAAACGGCCGTTCTAAATGGGGCCATTATCCAGCCTTTCCCTGCTGCTGTAAATGTCCCTCCAGAAGCGGCAAACCTGCCATAAGTCCATCCGTCTCACATCGCCGGACGGGGACAGTGTTTACACGGGCCACGATCTGCACGTGCTCACGTGCCTGGGTAATTTCAGCAGCGTTTCTTGAGCGCTGAGGCACAAACTCAGTGCCCGGTGCTTTATTTATTGTTTCCAAGGCAATCAAAGGCAGAAAGAGGGGAGAAAACAGAGATTTGTTGAATAGCCAGGGGAGACCAGGGCTTGAAATGCAGTCCTAAATTATTCATAACTTGGAATAAGCCAAGGAGAAATCACAACTAATCATCCCGGGGCCATTTCAAAGGGTATCATCTCTCTTCCGGGCCGTGGGGTGCCCTCTCCAATAAAGTCCAGTGAGAAAAGGCCCAGCTGAGTGGGGAGCCGCCAGGTCACCGTCTGCAAGGAGTGAGTGGCAGGGCCCAAGCCTCTTGGGCGAGCTCTTGCGAAGGCCTTGGACAGCCACATCCCTGTTAAAATGGAAACTCTTGGTTTCCACAGTTCTGGATTAGACCCCCTTCTGCAAATACGCTTTGAAACGTAGATGCTTCGAAATTTCTTACGAAACGTCTATGCCAAACCCCGAAATACCTTTTCCTTATGTTCTTGTTTTGCTTCCCCACCTCTGAAGCTTGTGCAACAGAAATGGGAACAGATTCTTCAACAACGTACCCATTTTTATTTATTTAAAAAACGACTTGTGTATGTATAGACATATGCATGTGTGTACAGAAATACAGACATATAGCAAATATCAACAAAGCTAGGTGCCTCCAAAACCTGGTATCTCCGTACATTTAATGTGAAGGGAAAATTACTATTTTTTTTTTCTTTTTTTTTTTTTTTGAGACAGAGACTCACTGTGTTGCCCTGGCTAGAGTGAGTGCCGTGGCGTCAGCCTGGCTCACAGCAACCTCAGACTCCTGGGCTCAAGCAATCCTCCTGCCTCAGCCTCCCAAGTAGCTGGGACTACAGGCATGTGCCACCATGCCCGGCTAATTTTTTTTCTATATATTTTTAGCTGTCCAATTAATTTCTTTCTA
>CAUYSK010006017.1:0-24476 GCA_963575035.1 Avahi laniger | reverse complement strand
TAGAGAAAAAAAAAAAAAAACACAAATCTGTTAATTCTCAGAGCATTCGCTGCAGATCCTACCCAGTTATTTAGTATGTATCAGGTGACTTTGATCCACAGGAGTTATGTGTGCAGACCAAACACACGAATCTCCACTCTTAATATTCCAGAGGTGAGAGAATGAACTTTAGAAGTTCAAGTTGAGATCTCATCTTGACTATAAGTCTTTCCTTTCTTTTTGCCAGTGGCTTTTTAATCTAAATCACACCAATTTTTCTAAAGGTTTCAAACCATTATCCAATTCGGTATTGACGATTGCTTCCCCCAGCTTCCAACTTCTACTGGATCCAAATCTTGCTTAAATTGGTCACTCTAAAGAGCTGATAAAGCTCTAAGTATAAGCTGTCAAAAGTGATTGATTAAAAAAAAAAAAAAAGACATGCCGGTCATCTAACTATAGAATATCAGAGAGGTATGGAAGCATCATTGCTGTTTATTTTTATCCTTTCTTTGCAACATTTTCTCTCTTTTTTTCTGGCGACTTCATAGTTAGGACATGGGAAAAAGGAGCAGTTGCTGGAGGAGACGAGCAGCATGAAGTTTCGGTAGTTTCGTTGAGGGAGAAAGGGCCATCAGGAGCCTACAACTGGGAGAACTGGAGAGGAAGGACAAGTGGTATGTGGGCAATGCACCCACTCTCTTTGGTTGGATATTCCTTAGACTTATGCCAATACCTCTTACTCTCAACCAGTCACTCTTACGTTCTTTGTGTCTTCTCCCTACAAGCAAACAAATCAAAAAGACAATCAACTTGACTTAACAAGAAACTCTTAACAAGAAACATAGAGCACGTGTCAGAAAGCATCACAGTGGCAGGAGGCTGAGTTAAGACGCCTGAGCTGATGTTCTGGCTGTGCTGGCTGGAAGTGGTGCTGTTATGTGAGCTCCACAGTAACCAGAGAAAACAACTTTCCATTCAATATGCCCTTTCTCCCAACCAGTCTGGCACTGCACCTACAGATAAGATTGCCCCTGTCAAGAGATATAAGCACAATAAAATGGTGTGAGCAAATAAAAGCCAAAAATGTTACAATTTTTATCTCTTAGTTTCAAGATAAGTACGAATACAATATAAACATGGGCTGCTTCTCTCAATGATTTTCCATATTCAATGAATCTCTTTAGTTCATTCCTTGGGATTTACTTCATCTCTTTCAATTTAATTTTATTCTTATGTAGTACTTCTCTGCTTTTCACAAACTCTTAGGGCATGTTTCCCTATCTGCAGTTTTGGAATCAAGAACAACCTATATGCACAAACACTATGACTTTTCTAAAAGACTCAAGTGTGAGATTTTAACCAATTCCCTTTACTTTAAAATTTCTCCAGAGATATCATGTTCCTAGGAGCTAAGATTCAAGAGCAAGAAACAGACTCAAGACTATATCCATATGTCGTGAAATCAATGACTAACAAATTGTTCATTTAGAAAAAAACTCTGGTCAGTGAAGATGTCTACCAGGAAAGTTGTCTGGCAAATTACATGAAAATATAAAACCATCACATTTGTGAGTTTTTCATTTTTTATTAATTGTCTTAATGTAGAAGCAAACTTAGAAATATAGAGATTAGAGATATGTGAAAGAAATAAGATAGAAGTTTACCAATCATTTCTTGGGATCTGGAAATGAATTTTTAGTGTGCATTCTACAGATTTTGTGAATAGAAGATCATGCATTTTATATACATATTTCTTAATTTATATACATATATACATATTTCTTAATTCCTTTTATGAAAAGGAACAAAATACATGACACACGCAAAAAACTAAAACAACCTCATCTTTCACAATAAAAATTAGGTTTTCGGTTTTATTTTTGTTATTTTGCCTATGATTCCCCTGTTTCTTCCTCTGCCTCTTTTCTCAAAAAGACAAAGTGGAAAAATCCCAGAGTCCAGCTATAATCTGTAGGACTTAGTTTTCACTTAGCCTCATCTTCTTTCCTGATGTATCCTCTTGATGTGAGGTAAACACCAGCTTGATTTTTTCCAGGTCTGTCCTGAGCTCACCCTCAATGAAAACATTTAGGGACTCATTACCCATATAGTGAAGTATGCAAGATTTATCTGTGTTCTCTCCTTTCCCTTCTTTCCTAATTTTTAAACCATTTTTCTTCTCATTAGCACTGCACTCTGCCCATACATGAAAGAAAGAACATGAAAATTTGTTCAGTGTTCTGGTAAAAGGATCAACAGTATTTTAATAATTTAAAATAAGTATCTTAAACGAGGTAGGGGATTGTCTGTGGTTTTTGCAAATTCATAATTCAGAGTTAGGTGTATTTCCCCACAACTGCCAGCCAAGTGAAGACGTAGGAACTGACTCTCTGGGCTGCACCATCTAATTGAATTCTGGGGATGCTCCAAGAAAGGTCACTGTGTAAAGAGCTAAACCTAGGTCTTCCATATTCCGTTTTCTCCCCACCCACCTCTAATGAAAGAGTAGCTGTTCCATGTAAATTTTTTAAAGCAAATTTGAATGTTCTGCCTTGACTAATAAGCACCCAGATGATCAAATACAGACATTACTCACACAATATGAGCACTGCTGAAACTACAAACACATCATTTTCTACTGCAAGCGGTGCAAGAAAGAGCTATTTTTATGGATCTGCAGAGTGATGTGGTTGTGTACAAAAGGAGCAAGTGAAAATCACACCAGAGTGAAAATCATATTACGCACATGAGGAAGACAATTTGAACACTCTATGCACAAGTAATGATTAAAAATGAAATGAAGTACATCAGCCATTACCTGGAGCAATATACTCTAGAACTTTTCACTGGAAATGAATCGTTAAGGAATAAACATTTTGTTGTTGACATCTTAATGGTAGTTTTTTGTTTTGGTTTTCTCTGTTAGGTTAGGGCTTTGTCAAGGAACATACTTGAATAACTAATAAGTGCTGATTGCTTGTTCAAGAGTTAATCCTCTTGTTATAAAGCAAAAGTAGACTTTTATATATATAACTACTTTCTTGGTATTGCCAACACTCATTATGGTATTTGAAACAGTTAGAGAACCCCATGGAGTTGTTATTAGACTTAATAAAATACTCAGCAAAAAAAAAAAAAGAAGAGAAATGATGGGCACATATTAGGTGGTCTATAAATGTTGGCTGTCAGGGATAACACACTTCTAAAGGCTGATGTTTCTTCCTATATAGAGTATTCCAACGTTGGCTTCTGCATCATGCCTTATTCAGTGAGGTTGGGATGAGCAATTTGTCCAGCCTCCCTCCTGCCCCCCACTTTCTCTGTATAAAATACAAAGTGCAAAGAACAAAATGGGGGGAAAGATGCTTACTAGTTAGTGGAGAACAATTTCTTGATATTCTTGACAGAGAAAAAAATATACTAACCTCTTTTTTTGTTTGTCTTGTTAGATTTTTAATCATGTTTGGCAAAATAAATAAATAAATAAATAAATAAATAAAAAGGAAAAGGAGGACAAAAATGGAAAATTAACTACCAGGCCATTTGCATGAGCAAAGCCATGGGTTAAAATAACCAACAAATTAGCCATTAAAGTAAAATGAACTTAACTTCAGATCCTGTAATTTCCATTCTTTCAGTTTCCTCAATTTGCTTATGGTAATAAAATCATATTAAGTAATATTAAAGAAAAAGACATTTATCTTAACTTATAGTATTACTTTCTATTTGGGGATGCCTGGGTATTAATGGTAAAAGCAAAAATATCTGGTATGTTTCTACTATGTCCACATATCTTCATAAAAAAATTTATCTGACAGAAAGTAACCATTTCAATTATTCAGGAGATTACTTTCTGATTTAGATATGCACGTGCATCTGTATGGATACATACATACATACATACATACACACATGTATACACATACACACATAGATACAGACATATATCCACATATACCCACACAAACACAAGTGCAGAGAAAGTTATAGCAAAATATTGTCTAGTATTCTTTTTTAAAAATGTAATATTTATCACAGATCTCAAGTGTTCAGTTGGCATTTTTGGCAAGCATATCCATGTGTGCAAATACCATCTGAAACGAAATATAGAACGTTTCCATCACTGGACAAAGTTCCCTGGGGTCTCTTTCCAGTTAATCTCCATTCTCCAGAGGCAACCACTTGTTAAGTTCCATCTCTATAGATTAGTTTTGCCTGTCCTTGGAATTTTAATGAATGGGATAATACAGTATGCTTTCTTCTGTGTCTGGAGTTTTTCACTCAACATAATGTTTTTGAAATCATTTCACATTGTAGGGTTTATCAAAATGTTTCCTTTTTTATTGATATACTATATGAATGATCCATAAATTATTTATCCATGTTCCTGTTGATGAACATTTGGTTTGTTTTTCTTTTGTGACTGTTATGAATAAGACTATTATCAGTACCTTGTAAAAAATGTTGTGTGGGCATATGTTTTTAGTTTTCCTGGAAAAATATCTAGAAGTGAAATTACTGGGTTAAGGGTAAGTACATGTCTAACTTTACAAAAAACTTCCAGACTTTTTTCCAACATGACTGGACCACTCCTATCAGCAATGTATTAAATTTTCATGTGTTCCACATCATTACAAATATTTAATATTGCCAGTCTTTTCTTTTTCCTTTTTCAGCTAATCTAATGGGTGTAAAAAGGGCCTCACCGTAGATTTAATTCGTTTTTTCCCTGTGACTAATAATGTTGAGTATATATTATATTTACTGGCCTTTTCTGAGAAGTGTATATTCAAATCTTTAGACAATTTTATATTGGGTGGTTTGCTTTTTATTATTGTTTTGTAGGAGTTATATATTTTAGATTAAATTATTTTGTGAGATATATGTGTTACAAGAATGTTTTCCTAGTTTGAGGCTTGCCTTTCCATGTTTAATGGAATACGTGATAAGAATAATAATTTAGGTAAATTTCACTTTATCAATTTGCCTTTTTTTTCCTTGTCTAAGAAATTGTTGCCTGTCTCAAAGTCACAAAAATAGTCTTCTGTGTTTTCTGCTAAAAACTAGATTAGTTGTCTATAGATGTATAAGTTAATTTCTGGACTCTCTATTTTGTTACATTGGTCCATTTTTCTATCTGGACAGCAATACCACATTGCCTTGATTACTATAACAGTGTAAGTTTTGAAACCATGTAAAGTGAACCCTCCAACTTTGTTCTTTTTCAGAGGTGTTTGGCTGTTCTATACTGTGCATTTCTTACAAATTTTAGAATCAACTTGTCGATGTCGATTTTTATGAAAAAAGAACTCTTTGAGATTTTAATAGGGCTGCACTTATACCACATATCAATGTAGGAATAATTCACAGCTTCAAATTTGGAGACTTCTGATCAATGAACAAGTTATATCTTTCCATATATTAAGGTATACTTTAATTTTTCCCAGGAATATATTGTACAAATCTTGCAAATCTTATGACAAATGTATCCTCCTGATGCTACCGTAAATGGTATTGTAAATGTTTTCTCATTCAATTTCCAATTGTCAATTGATAGTATATAGAAATACAATTGATTTTTGTATATTGGTCTTGTATCCAGCAAGGTTGCTAAATTCACTTATTGGTTCTAATAACTATATATAGATTCCATTGAATTTTCTACATAGACAATTATGTCATCTATGAATAAAGATAGTTTTATTTCTTCCTCTCTCTTTTGTTACCTTTTCTTGTTTAATTGCACTAGCTAGAACCTCCAATACAATGTTGAAAAGAAATGACAAACATGAACATTCTTGTTTGTTCCTGATCTTGGAGGAAATGCATTCAATCTTTCACCATTAAGTATCACATTAGTTGTACATTTATTTTCAATGGGTTAAGGAAGTTCCTTTTATTTTTAGTTTGTTGACAGGTTTATATGAGAAATGAATATTAGATTTTATCTTTTTCTGTGACAAATTCAAATTGTCATTTCAATGCTTTTTCTGTGTCTATGAAATGATCATAGGTTTTCTGTTTGTTTGTTAGTATGGTCAATTAAATTCAATAATTGATTTTCTAATGTTAAAGCAACTTTGCATTCCTGGGATAAACCCTACTTGCTCATGGTGCATTACCTTTTTTATGTATTGTTGCATTCAACTTGGTAAAATTTTATTTAGAAATTTTGCATCTGTACCCCTGAGAGATCTTGGTCTATAGTTTTCTTTCTTGTAATGTATTTATCTGTCTTTGGTAAGAGAGTAATGCCATCCTCATAGAATGAGTTGAGAAGTATTCCTCCTTTTCAATTGTCTGAGTTTGTATAAAATCGCCATTATTTCTTCTTTCTTTGGATTTAATTTGTTGGATTTTTTTCTTAGTTTCGTAAGGTGGAAGCTGAGATCATTGATTTGTGAACTTTCCTCTTTTTAAGCTACATCTCACAAATTTTAAAATACTTTAAATAATTTAGTTATAATAATTGTAATATTTCATCAGACTTTTGCTATCTTGAGTCAATGCTTTCAGGTTTTTTGTCTTTTTTGTGACTTTGAGCATTTTTCTATGTAGAGTATATTAGTTTAATTTTAATTCGGGGTGAGTTTTGTTGGTATTAACTATTTTTATAACTTTTAGTGGTTTTTGAAAAAAATTGTTTTGAAATAATTCTATCTCTGAATATCAAAAGCAAGAGTGAAACCTATTACTTAACACTATTACATAGGAGAAGAATTTAACATCCTTTTAGTTCCTATATTACCATCTTATAGTGTTATCTTATATGTATTATCTAAAATTTCAAATGCTATTTTTACATATAGCATGAATACATACTCTTTCAATAATTAATTTTTGGCATTTAGATTATAGCATATGTAAGACATTTACAAAAATTATTTAGACTTATGTTCACATTTAAATGGCTTAAATAATCAATTCTTTAATATCATTATGTGCTCATTTGATGTTTTGAGTCATTTCTCAGGTGTCCAAAGTAAGCACACCCAGATAGCACATTTTAAGGCCTTAATTTTATGGCAAATGCATATATATATGCACACGACATATATTTCTATTTCCTTCACAAGAGAAAGAAAATTTGGCTTAAATTATTTAACCAAAATTTTTTCCCTAAAAACTCTGTAGATTCTCTAAAGAAGTTCTTCATTGCCTTCTAATTATTCTTTTAAAAGCATAATTTTTTGAGAAACAATATCTGAAATCAGTTATGTTTTAATTTGTTTTAGATTACCAATTTATTTTTCTACTGAGACATATATAAAATTTTTCCTCTTAATTTTTCTGTTTCAAAATTTTGCCAGTCTGGGTTTTAGTCTATTTTTGTCTTTTTTAAATTAATTTTTCTTGGAATGTAGGAAGACATTTTGATCTGAAGACACTGTTTACTTTTTCTCAAAGTATTTTCTTTGGTTATATCATTTATTATTGTATCTATTCTTTCTTTTTCCTCCTCTTTTTCAGAAATACCAGTGTCCTATAGGTATAATATAAGTTCCTTTTACTCAATGTCTGTCATCTCCTTTCTAACCATCTGCTTTATTATCTATATTCTTGGAGGGCTTCTCCAGTTTGACATCAGGATCAAAAAACTCAATCTTCTTGGGTATTCTTTAGGCACCTGTCTCTCTTTGACAAAGATTTTATTTCTGTTATTATGTTCATTGTGTCCTTGTGATTCTTTTTTTATCTCACTCATCTCCTTTTCCTTTATAATACCTCTTTACTTTGTTCATTGCAGTTCTTCTCATATCTCTCACATGTATCATTGTACATTCCACTGACACTATCCAGGGGTTTACTAAGACTTTATTTTGCCTTCTTAAGGAAATTACATTCAAATATATGCAATTGTTTTGAATCTGTGTAATTATGTTTTCTTTTTATTTGCAATGCTTTTTCTTTATCAGTTGTCTCAGTCAATTCAGGCTGCTATAGATTGGGCAGCTTAAACAACAAACATATATTTCTAACAGTTCTAGAGGATGCAAAGTCCAAAATTAAGCACTGGCAGATTCAGTGTCTGGTAAAGGGCTGCTTCCTCAATCATAGATGGTCATCTTCTCACCGTGCCTTTACATGGTAGAAGAGGCAAAAACACTTTCTGGAGTCTCTTGTATACGAGCACTAATCCCATTCATGAGGGATGTCTCCTTACGACCTAATTGCCTCCCAAAAGCCTTCTGCTCCTAATATCATCACATTGGAGATTAGAATTTCAACACATGAACTTTGGTGGAGACACAAACATTTGGCCCATAACAGCAGATTTGATGGATTTTATATTTCTACTTTACTCATCCTATAATGAAGAGATTTCTAGCCAGAAATAATATTTTCCAATAGAAATGATCTGTATCTTTCTTTTGACCTTATTCAATGTCTTGGATATTGGTAGAATCCTTTTCTCAACTTGAACCTGGAAGACATATTTATGGGCACTCTTCCTAGTAAAAGTTCCATAATCTAGCAAGCAGCGAACTCATGTTATTCTACTAAATTATTTAAAGTTAATTATATCTCTACTGTTTCTTTGACACTCTAAACCTATTGAATACAAAGCAAAAAAACAAAAACAACAAATTTTCTGCTATCAATGATCTTTTTTTAAATATCCTAATCAATTTTGGTCTACTCCTTGGAACCATACCCTCAGGACACAATGTACTAAAACTAACCCTATTTCCCATCCAGCTCAGTTGCTACTCCCTCTCCTGTTGTTCTGCGAGTTTCAGTTTCAAAATGGATATACAAGAGGAGGCACAAGTGAGGTTGAGTAACAAACATGAGTAGTCTGGTTGCTTCAAGTGCAGCCTTCATGAAGCTAGCAAGTTACTTTCAGTGACACAAACACAAAGTCTCTGAATCAGTGGTCTACTGTTTCAGGTTGGTAGTTTTTCTTGGTGTCCGAAGAAAAGATGAGTTCATTGCATTCTCTGTTAAGCTCCACAGTAATCTCAACTAGTGAAATTTTCTCTCAGATTTGGCAAAAGTGTACTGACACTTTTATTTTTGTAGTTACTTTTTTCTGTTTCATTTTTCCCTGTGTCCTCATGGGGATTTGAGAGGGGAAAATCAGAGATACTGTGTTAGGGACAACTTATTTGACAACATTTTAAACTGGAAGGCCATTAGAGTCCTCCTTCCTTGCCATTGAAAGCCACTCATTTCAATTAATCTATGAGCAACCACATACATAACATTTGACTTTGTGACTCTGCCTTACTCATGTCTTCAGTACAAAGCATGATTAATCACTGCTTCTGAATGTCAGCCTCTGATTCAACTCACCGCCACAGAAGTCTTACAGAGAAAATACTTCCTCTAAAACCATTTCACCAAAGTCAGAGAAAGAGAAGAGATTCTTTTTCCAGCAAGGGCATACCTTTGAGATATTGCAGATTTAGTTCCAGACCACCACAATAAAGTGAGTCACACAAATTTTTTGGTTTCCCTGTGCATGTAAAAGTTATGCTTACACTATATGTAGTCTATTAAGTGTATAATAAAATTATATTTAAAAAACAATGTACATTCCTTAATTGAAAATATGATATTGCTTAAAAAATGCTAACAATCATCTGAGCCTTCAACAAGTAGTAATCTTGTTGCTAGTGGAGGGCCTTGCCTTGATGTTGATAGCTGCAGATTGATCAAGGTGGTGTTTGCTGAAGGTTGGGATGGTTGTGGCAATTTCTTTAAGTGAGACAACAGTGAAGTTTGCTTCCTCGATTGACTCATCCTTTCACAAAAGATTTCTCTGTAGTATGTGATGCTGTGTGATAGCATTTTACCCACAAGAGAACTTCTTTCAAAATTGGTGTCAATCCTCTCAGACCCTGCTGCTGCTTTATCAACTAAATTTATGTTATATGCCAAATCCTTTGTTGTCATTTCAACAGTGTTCACTGAATCTTCACCAGGGGTAGATTACATCTCAAGAAACCCCTTTCTTTGCTCATCTAAAAAAACCTACTCCTCCTCTGTTCAAGTTTTATTGTGAGATTGCAGCAGTTCAGTCACATCTTTGGGTGACACTTTTGTAATTCTCGTTCTCTTGCTATTTCCACCAATCTGCAGTTACTTCCTCCACTGAAGTCTAGAACCCCTCAAAGTCATCCACGAGGGTTGGAATCAACTTCTTCTAAACTCCTACTCATGTTGATGTTTTGACCTCCTCCCGTGAATCAGAAGTGTTCATAGCGGCATCTAGGATGGTGACTCCTTTCCAGAAGGTTTTCAATTTACTTTCCTCAGATATATCAGAGAAATCACAATCTATGGCAACTATAGCCTTATAGAAATACATTTCTTAATTAATAAGTCTTGAAAGTTAAAATTACTCCTTCATCCATGGCTGCAGAATGTGGGTGTTGTGTTAGTAGGCATGAAAACAACATCTCCATCAGAGCTCTCGGGTGACTTACATGTGTTGTCAATGAGCAAGAATATTTTGAAAGAAATACTTTTTTCCCAACTATTAGGTCTCCACGGTAGGCTTAAAATATTTAATAACCATGTTATAAACGGATGCGTGTCATCCAGACTTTGTTGTTCCATTTATAGAGCACAAAGCAGATTATTAATAGCATAATTCTTAAGGGCCCTAGAATTTTTGGAATGGTAAATGAGCATTGACTTCAACTTAAAGTCACCGGCTGCATTAGCCCCTAATAAAAGAGTCAGCCTGTCATTTGAAGCTTTGAAGCCAGGCATTGACTTCTCTTCTCTAGCTATGAAAGTCCTAGATGGTGTCTTCTTCCAGGAGAAGACTGTTCAATCTATGTTGAAAATCTTTGTTTAGTGCAGCCACCGTCATTAATCATCTTAGGTAGATCTGGATAACTTAGTGCAGCTTGTTCATCAACACCTGCTGCTTCACCTTACACTTTGATGTCACAGGTACTGTTTCTTTTCTTAAACCTCATGAACTAACTTCCATTAGCTTCAAACTTTTCTTCTGAAGCTTGCTCACCTCTCTCAGCCTTCACAGAATTGAAGAGAGTTAGGGCCTTGTTTTGGATAAGCTTTGGACTAAGAGAATGTGGTGGCTGATTTGATCTTCTATCCACAACTTTACAACTTTCTCCGTGTCAGCAGTATGACTGTTTTGCTTTCTTATCATTCGTATGTTCACTGTGTTCACTAAAATAGCATGATTAATTTCTTTCAATAACTTTTCCTTTATATTCCAACTTGCCTAACTGGTATAAGAGGTCTAGCTTTTGGCCTGTTTCAGCTTTCAACATGCCTTTCTCACATGATTAATCATTTCTAGTCTTTGATTTAAAGTGAGAGACATGGGACTCTTCCTTTCAGTTCGATGCTTAGAAGTTATTACAGGGTGATTAATTGTCTGATTTCAATATTGTTGTGTCTCTGGGAATAGGAAAGCCCACGGAGAAGGAGAGAGATGGGGGAACAATTAGTCAGTGGAGCAGTCAGAACACACACAACATTTATCTATTAAGTTTGCTGTATTATACAGGTACAGTTCGTGGCACCTCAAAACAACTACAATAGTAATATCAAAGATCAGTGATCACAGATCACCACCACAGATAAAATAATAATGAAAATGTTTGAAATATTGTGGCGCAGAGATAGGAAGTGAGCACATGGTATTGGAAAATTGGTGCCAGTTGACTTGCTTCATTCAAAGTTGTCACAAGCCTTCAATTTGTAAAAAAAAAAAAAAAATGCAGTATCTGCAGCGTGCAATAAAGCAAAGCACAGTAAGGTTAGATATGCTTGTATTTGAATAGGAAGGAGCAGTGCATCTTCTCTTTACTTTCTCCTCATTGTTTTTACAGCCGTGGATCCTATTTCAGCATTGCAGTAGAGCCCTCTTGCCATCTTAATGAGGTGTGGAAGGAACCAGCATGGGGGACTTAAAAGGATTCTTAAAATTTAGGCTAATCCTGGCTCTGTTACTAACAAGGTTTGTGACCTAGGTCAAATCACTTCATCACACTGAATCTTAGTTTTTTATCTGTAAAATCAGTGTCCCTTTCAACTCTCATTCTACAACGAAAGAAAAATATTACACAAATTTTTATGGAGTGAAAGCCATTAACAAGGTACATCAGATTATCCAGTTATGCAACATATTTCCAAACCTCATAGCTTATATAACTCCCAACTTTGAGATCAACCTTTTTCTTAATTTGGTAGAGTTTCTCTGAGCTCAAAGGCTCAACATTAAATTAATGTAACATCTCTTTCCATTATGACTGTATTGTATAATTCTGGTTATTAGATTCTTTTCTTGACTTTTTGGAGAAATCACTACCTTGATTTGTTTTCCTGTCCTAAATTCATGTACATGTGACCTGTGCATTGCCTGGTGCCCCACATTTAGTTTAATGCTCTGCTTTTGGTATCTTGAAATTCTTAACAGTTCTATCGTTGAACTTGTGTTTTGCGAGTGAAATCCATTGGGATAATAGAAAATGAATATTTTCTTTGTAAATTTGAACTGCTATAACAAATTACCATAATCTGGCTGGATTAAACACAAAAATTTAGTTATCACAGTTCTGGAAGCTGGAAGTCCGAGAGCAGGGTTCCAGCATGGTCGAGTTCTGGTGAAGGCCCTGTTATAGGTTGCAGACAACCGACTCCTTGTATCCTCACATGGTAGAAAGAAAGCATGCTAGCTCTCTGGCCTGTTCTTGTAAGAGCGCTAATCTCATTCATGGAGGCTCTATACTCATGAACTAATTACCTCCCAAAAGCCCCACCTCCAAATATGAACACATTGGGATTAGGGTTTTATCATAGAAATTTAAGGGGAACAAAAACATTCAACCCATTGCACATATAAATAGAAGAAATACGCACAATATTCATGTCCACCTTGCTTCCCCGTTCACCTATAGCATCTATGATGTCCCATTGGCACAGAATTCTGGTGGACTCATGATGTACGGGAGTTCAGCTAGATCCAGAGTAAGTAAAAGGTAAGCATGTTACATCTACAACTGAGTAAGACAGCGTGGAGAGGTAGAAAGCACTGACTCCAAAAGACCTCACCTTCTGTTCCAACCAGAACTTGCTTCCAATGCACAAAGAAGGCACTAGCATGCTAAGAAACACAAATGAACAAGGAATCCTATCTTGTCCTTTCTTACATGTTACTTTGCTGTATTAATCAACCACTTATGCTGAAAAACAATGACATACAAGGATAAAACAATTCACAGTTCTTTCTTTCTTTTTTTTTTCTAAATCATTCCCTACTCATCAGGAAACCAAAGTTAGGAAGTTCTGGTAGAATGTGTGCATATCAGGAGGTTGAAAATAATTTGTTTGTGTAGCGTTTCCACTGTCTGGTAAGAATGGAATATTAATACCTATGCACATATGAGCCTGTTGGAAATGAAGACCTTCAGGCCCCATCTGCAGCCCACAGAATCTGCATTTTAACAGGGCTGATTTGAAAGGACTTTAACATTTGAGAAGCATCAGCCTCAATTTAAAATGCTTTTAAAATGGAAGGGCAGAGAGAGAGGGTGGGAGAGGAAGAGTGTGAAAGAGAAAGAGGAAGAAAAAAGTGAAAGGGAAGGACTGCTAAAAATCTCTCATGCTATCCATGTCTAGTCTGAAGTGGGGACTTCGTTCCCTTGTTTCTTTTACTTACTTTTCTTCTTTTTCTTCTTCTTTTTGTGTTTTTTTTTTTTCTGAGTCTTTTTGTTGCTGTTGTTGTTATTACAGTGAAGAGCTACGTGAGACAGAAAGCTTGGCAGCCTTCCCACAATCCTCAGCATGTGGGAATAGCAAGTAATAAAGTGTTAGCCCCTGCCAACTGGTGGTTCCGTGTAAATGTCTCTGTTAACAACCAACACTGCTGCTAGCAGCCATCGGAGCAAAGCGGCAAATCTGTTCCTCTCTCCAGTGTGGAAAACACTAACGAAAAAGTCACCTAATTACTTGATTAAGATGTATCAATCCCAAAAATTGTTGATCTAGAACATTGAGTCTCTGACATTTAGTTCATTCTTGATTAAACAGAATAGTTTCAACCTGACTTGCTGTGTTATCTTCGAGAACTGCGTGCCATGCAGAGAATTATAACAGAGGAAATTTTTTACGGGGGAGGAAAAAAAAAACCAGTTTGGGGCCAAATCCTTTCAGCAGTTTCAATAGAGCCCTTCAAATACGTCCCTGTGTTGCTAATGGGAAAAGATGGATGATCCCGGAAAGATTAGGACTCTCTTCGAGTCTCTGGTAATAATTGAGAAAATCATTTTTTTAAGCATTTTAACGCACTTAGTTTTAAAAACACTTGAGAATTTTCTCCCATATCTAGGTCCCCAAAACCCCAGCCCAATCCTACTCTATTTGAATGCATTGCTGTGGGTGATTTCTACCTGTACAGTCTCACACCCAAATTCCTTTCCATTTCTCCCTCCTCACGAGATGCCGTTTATCTGGTTCAGTCACTACACACCTGGGACAGTAGTGGATGCAATTTAGTGACAAGCTGCTTCTTTCGGTCATGTTGTCACCTCATCACTTTAAGAGGATCGGGTGGGCCCACATTCAGGGATCACCAGCACCAAGAATTGAACAATAATGAGAGAGTTCTTCCAAAGATTGTATTTTCTTTGAAAGAGAAAAGTGAGAGAAATGAAAACTAGGATAACACTCCAAGAAGTCATATTTTGTACCCATTAAAGAAGCACTTTCTATTTTCAACTAAGATAAATGGGTACCATTTTACTCCCAGAAACACTTTCTATAATTTAAAAAGAATGGAAATTTGCTTTTATTATCAATTTCCTGTTGACATTCAAGTAGGGTCGTTTACCATGACTCCATGGCTTCTTCTTTTTATGACCACCTGGCTATTGCCATATATACAAAAACACAGAGAAGATTGCTTAGAATGATCCCAGCCTTCTTTCTATTTCCCAAACATAATGAACCAGATAGCAAGACAGTATCACCTAGGGCTGCACGTACATCCAGAAAAGTAACCCTGTTTGGCCCAATGCCCAAGCACCACATCCAAAGCATTCATGCAATCTCAAGCTGTAAAGAGAAGTCAGTTTACTTAGTTGGTGCAATCATAAAATGAGAATCCAATAGTGAAAAGGATGCTTTGGTGGCTCACTTTTAGCACCATAAGTACACACATTTGTTTCAGCTGGCACAAAGAAGCTTAACAAGCTAGAATAATTCCCGTTTTGCCAAAGCAATAGACAGAACTTCCACAGTCAGGTAATTGCTCCCATATCCCACATGGAAATGATGAAACAAAAGAGAAAGGTTTAGTATATCTTGACTACCATTCAGTCAAAACCTTGTAAGTCTCAGTTTTAAATATTGTATTCTATTATCACAGTTTGTGCTCTTAACTATTACAATACCACATCCCTGTTTCTGTAAATCTTGAAAATGTCCTAAGTTTCTGAAGTACATTTTCTAGTATTCCTGTGACAATAAAAACTATTCAAATGTCTTTCAAACCATGTTCTTATGGGAATTCATAAAAGTAGTCATGGTATATAGGTCACTGGAAAAATAGCTAGTTGTCTTTTGAAGCAGTTCCACCATATTTTAAACAAAATACAAGCTATGTGTACATCACCTTTCATCTTCTTGTTTGGGGGCTCCAGCAACACCCAAATAATGACAATTAAAGGTGTCCATGATCATTCCAAAGGATAATAGCTGATAACCACTAGAGGAAACATACAGATAATTTAAAATTCTATATTTAGTATATAGTACATTCATCTGAATATGTATTGGATGAGAAATTACTGATAATTCTTAAATAAAGAAATTAGCTTCAAGATTTCCGAAGCTATTCCTGGCTATCTCTTCAGATCAAAATCTTTATCCAATCCAGTGTTTTCTCATGTCTAAATCTGTGCCATTGTGGTTTACTACTGTGTATAAGTAAGAATTAACCACGTGTACTGGGCAAATTGTCTGGGAAACTTTTAGACAGGTTTTCTTTTCTTCATTTTTCAGTTATATATACTCCCCTCCTAGTAGAGGATTATTTATAGTAAAAGAAGAAGATGCGTAAAATGGAATCCATATGAATCCCTTAGTAGAGAAGAATATCTCTGGGTGTTGGTGTAATTCATGGCCAGTGAGATCATTCTTACACAGAAGCAAGGATAACGGAAGCTTTTGGTGAACCTCACACACGTGACTACTCTCCACTGTTTTTTTTTTACTTCCTTCCCTTCTCCATGGCTGTTCTCTGAATTCCCTGACCACGTTTGAAGTCTCATATGTTAGACTCCTTTCCTCTAACCAGACTTCATGCCATCCCCCAGGGTTCCATCTTCTACTCTCTGCTCTTCTATTTACTCTCCTTAGATAATTTAATTTACTCCTATGACTAATATCTAAACTCATGATTCTCAAATGTACAGCATCAATTACATTCTTGTTTCTAGACCTGATCTCTTCATTTCCACCCTTACGGCATTTAGGCAGTTTATTCATACCAGGTCTAAAACCAAATTCCAAATCCTGTTATCCTTAAGCTTTTACCTATGCCTATGTTTCCAAGTACAATTAACAGTATCTACATCTAATACATAATCTAAACCAGAAACTTGAGATCATTCTATTTCTTCTCTAAGCCACACGATTACAAGAACTTTGTTTCACTAAACCCAGTATACCCAATACTTGGCAAAGTACCAGGCAAATTGTAGGTGCTTAATAAATATGTAAGTAATAGATAAATAAATCTTTGACTCATCTTTTCCCTTCTCTTATTACCCTCTGATTACCAAATTTTATAATTGTATTCCAGAAGCACTGCATGAACTCATTCTCTTTTTCCCATTTCTGCTGTCCCTGCCATAGCTGTCTCCTTCTCTGTCTCTTCTGTCTTCTTATGGCAGGCCATCCTCCACACTGCCACGGGAGTTATCTTTCCAAGGGAAAAAGTCTAATCAGGTTGCTCTCCCAAGGGAAAATTTCTATTGCTCTTCCAAACTCCTCAACATTGTCTTCAGCTCCAATGTTTAGGTTCTCACCATCTGTCATTTCTCTATTAAGAACCTTATGCTCCGCCCAACTGGACTTACTTCCACTTTAAACACAATGCCATTCTTCTCTTCTCGCCAATGTGCTCATGCTCTTCTCTTTGCTGACAATGCTCTTCCACTCCTCTCTCATGGTGGGACAAATCAATATCACGTCTTTTGAGAAATTATTTTCTGTTCCTCATAGATTCTTCATATCTTGTTTGCCCATTGCCATTTTCTCAGCATTCTCTCAAAAAATTTTCATATTATTTTTATTTTATGTTCATTTGCCTGCTATATTGTGAGTTTCTTAAAGGAGGAACTATGTTGAATTTATTTTTACTGTCTCCACTTTCCAGCAAGAGTATAGCATATACTGGCCATTCAGGATGTTTTAAAGTGAGTCCTTGTCTGGAATATGGGGTAGAAACTCTAAGTCTGATTGACTATGAAGTGAAAGCATTTGCTTGCATCAAAATTCCAGACGACATTAATATACCATAAAAAACTAATGATCAAGGCATTATTGCTATTAAAGCTTAGGTCTGCAATGGAACAGGGCAAAGGGCTGAGAGAAGAGATAGATAGCACTTAGCAGTTTGTTTTTATATTTACGAGAATTATGTGGACAATTTTTACTTTTTTGACCTTGAACCATAAGCTTCCAAGAAGTCCACCTACACATGGTTTCCTGATGAGGTCAGCATAAACCACACTCCAGTACTTGCTACAGTTGTTTATCTAAGCAAGAGCAAGTAACAACTGGTACAGTTTCATCGCTACAGTTAAATGAAAAATGATTTGGCACAGACTTCAAACTATGATAACATAATAGAGCACTGAGATGGGGGTGGAGCAAACTTTATTCTACTTTTCTTCCTGGAAATTATCTTTTCTCTATTTACAATGCATCACAATCCCCTGAATAGGTGCTAATAGATGTGTGAGAGGATATGTGATTATATACATGCATCTGTATTTCATTTATTGCACCAGAAAAATAAACCAATTAAAGATGGTTCCATATCTAATAGAATTAATATTAAATAATTTTCAAAAACTAAGAGCAATATGTTCTGCCTGAAATAATAGTATGTTGTTTGAAGATCTTCTAATTGAGCCTATATGTACAGATAACAAAAGACCATGGTAGTATTTTTCAATTTTAACTTATGTATATTTCCCTTTATGTTTAACTCCTCATTCTACATCAAACATAGGAAGTGCCTTGCATGTAGGGCAGCTTATACACTTTTTAAATTACCAAGTAAAGATCTCTATTACTTGATCTGAAATTTGCCTGAGAAAAGAGCATTGTATTTAGCAGATACATAGTAGACATTTTGTATTTGAATGAATGAGTAAAATAAAGAGAGCTAGCATCCTTAATTGGGGATCTAGAGTCCCACACCTGTAGGAGCCTGTGGCCCATTGCTAAGCCATAGTCTACTGCTAGGTTGAGGTTGGAGAGGAAAGGGGTCCTACAGATCTCGTCAGGGCCAACCTTGTCAGCATCCACGGATAGGGATCTTTGCCAAAGGAGCTAATCTCCACCCCCTACTATTGGCTTGACGGTATTAAATCCTTCAATTTGAGACAGAAATTCTCCTTTCGCAATTGGAGGGAGGTATAAAACCCAATTTTGAAGGGAGCAATAATAGCATATTGGTTTAACCATATGATAAGTAGGAATTAGTAAACAGAATAAGAACATTCCATAAAATCTTTTTGTTTTATATTTTGGGTGAGTAACATCATCAGGGAAAGAGTAAAGAATAAATCTAGAAAGAATGAGGAAAAGGGAATTTACAACTTGAAGATGAAAAATGCAGTGAAGGAAGACTTAAACCAATGAAAATAAATTTTCATCTACTGAAGTCATTTGCTCACAACTGATCAAAAATGATAAAACTAATAATAATGATAATAATAATTGTGTGCTATTATATATGAAATAATGAGCCAACCATTTTTCATAGGGTAATCTGATTTAATCCTTTAAAAGAATCCTGAGAGATAGGTAGTATTATACTCATTTCACGAATAAACTAAAGTTGCATATGTTAATTAACTAGCCCAGGGTCATATAGTTTAAAATGTGATGCAACTGGGATTCAGTCTTAGGTCAGTCTGCCTCCCATCCCATGCTCTTAAAAAAACACGTTATGTTTACGTAGTGCTTACCACATAGGAAGTTCTTATATGTGGCCTCTCCTACTTCATTTCCCACTTTAAAGTGGAAAAAAGTTTAATGACAGTTGTGGCAAGATTGGGTTCAAGACGGAAACTGAATTCAGTCTTAAAGATAGTAAAGAAAGTAACAGCTGTATACCTGAGTTTTGATACCTGAGAATACTCTCCCAGCTTGTGGCAATGATGGGGCACTTTATTTGAATTCAATGGATAGGTCAAATGGGAAATTTGGCTTGTAATCTGCTTCAACGCCATTGACCAGTTAGTTGACTTCAGTGAAGGAAATCAGCGATCCTACCTGTGAATCTAACGTGGCTTAGGAGAGCTGGCCAAACACACTCCCTCACCTGGAGGAACTTTCCAATTAGATTTTGCATTTAATATTGTGAGTCATATTAGATTGGCATTAGTGAAGACCAATTGAACGTTTATTGTTATTATTACTATTAAATACCCACTATTATTATTAAGGAAGAGCAAGCCAGACATTTATTCACTCAGGAAACAGTTTCTGAGCTTCTGTGGTCAGCCAGGCACTATTGTAAGTGCTGGGGATTTCCCAGGAACCGTGACAAACAAAGTCATTGCTTTGACAGAACTTTTGGAGTAAGAGAAAAGAGTGGCTCATGAAAAAGCAAGGAAACAATGGAGAAAATATGACAGAATTAAACTAGGGTGATGTGAAGGAATGTGACCAGGTGGATACTTTGTATGGTCAAAGGCAGACTTAAAATTAAATGGAAAGATTATCAAACATTCAAAAGGGATTTTTTTAAAAATCCCAAGAACATTCATGTAGCTTATTAATAAGAAGACAACCGCTTATTCTGGGTAATAAATATTCAATCCGGTTTGTCAGTAATAAAGATATAACAGGTAGGCGGTTACTCCTTGAAATAGCCCATGGAATACAGCTGCCCGTCAAAATGATTTAGAAATTCTAAAGTTGTTTCTTTTAATCTCC
The DNA here is from genome assembly GCA_963575035.1 of Avahi laniger. Classification (NCBI taxonomy): domain Eukaryota; kingdom Metazoa; phylum Chordata; class Mammalia; order Primates; family Indriidae; genus Avahi; species Avahi laniger. The sequence continues at coordinate 4,328 of CAUYSK010006017.1, read as the reverse complement.
CAAGATCATTGATTATTAATTGCACATTCATGAGTTTTGAAGAAAGAAACACTGTTAATTGGGCTTTGTGGGGGAACTTATAAAATTATGCAAGAGTCAGAGAGGCTGATGAAAGGAAAAGATTTACACCCATGCAGTGCCAGGAGGGTGACTAATGCGATTACTTCCTTATGAGGCTGTAGCTCTCAAACTGTTGATTCTGATTTTAACAAAACAAAGCAGATTTGAAGCTCATGCACTGACTTTTTGCCCAAGAATATTTGAAAATTCTTTTTACTGGAATTAGAAACGTTACTCTAGTGATGAGGAGAGCTTTTCTTATCCAGAATTAGATAATTATCATACTTATAAACAAATTGGCTTTAGCCACAGTGAATAATACATATGAGCATAAGAGCCAAAAATGTTACTATACAGTACTTTTTATTTGGTATGGAAATTCTAATCAACCAGAAGTATAAAAACATAAAGAAAGCATGCATTATTGCAATTTCTCCATATTAACATCATAGTCATAAGTGGGTTTTTTAGTGATATTTATTGTACTCTCTCAATTTGGATTCAATGTGTCTGCATTGTATTTATTTTCTTTCAGAACACAAATACCTATTTACACCTATCTAATAATCAGAATGCATTCTTTAATTAATTGTAGCACTCTCAGTGTGACCTTCATTAGATTTTCCTTAAATATAGCAGGAATTACAACATCTCCTCTCCACTAAAAGAAGTATTTAATTTCGAATTGAAAGTATATATTAACAACATCTTTCTGCTCTTCCTAAGAGAGGTCACCTGTCAACTTTCAATGTAGTCAGAAGGATTCCAGGAGCAAAATGGAGAAACCTGAAAGCAGAGTTTCCCTTATAAAACTAAGAATAGATAAAAGACCCCTTTGAATGAATAAAATCAGCATATTTAGGTCCCCATTATTTATAGTTGTATAGCAAATCACTCTAAAACTTAAATTTATCATTAGCTCTCACATTTCTGTTGTTTGCTGAGCACAGTGGAATGGTTCTTAGTTGGGGTCCCTCGGAAAACTGTAGTCTGACTCAGTTGGACTCGATAGCCAAAATGTCTTGCTCTCAAGGCTGACAGATGATGCTGGCTGTTGGTTGGGAGCTTATATAGCTTCTCCATGTGACAGGCTTCTCACATCATGGCAGCTGGGTCCCAAAAGTAAGTGTTCCATGAGACCAAAACTAGAAGTTTACTATTACTGTGTAACAAATTACCACGAACTTGGTGTATAATATGCCCATTTACTATCTCACAGTTTCTGTGCATCAGAAGTCTGAGCATGGCTTAGCTGGGTCTTCTGCACAGGATCTCACAAGGCCGTGATCAAGACATCAACCAGGGCTACAGTTTCATCTGAGGCTCAAAGTCCTTCCCCAGGCTCACTCAGGTTGTTAGCAGAGTCATTTTCTGGCAATTTTAGAACTACGGCAATTACATTCTTTGAGATCAACAAGAGAATGTCTCTGAGCTCAGTAAAAATCCAAACATATTTTTTCTTAAAAAAAAAAACTTTGTTGAGATTTAATTCATATATCATACAGTTGACTCATTTAAGATGTGTACTTCAATGGTATTACGTTATTGATAGAGTTTGCAACCATCACTGCAATCTAATTCTAGAATATTTTTGTCATTCAAAAAGAAATCTTGTGTCCCTTAGCAGTTACTCTCAATTCCACCCCCATCCCTTGCTCTAGGCAACCACTACTCTATTATTGACTGTGTAAATTTTTCCTATTCTTTATATATCACATTAATGGAATCATTCAATATGTGGTCTTTTGAGACTTAGCATAATGTTTTCAAGATTCAACCAAGTTGCATCATGTGTTAGTACTTCATTCCTTTTTATAGCTAAATAATATTTCTTTTTATGATTATACCACATTTTATTCTTTTGTTGATAAATACTCAGGTTGTTTCTACTTTGGTGTCAATGTGAATGAATGGTGCTGCTATGAACACTCACACAAAATTTTTGGTATGGACATATGTTTGTAATTCACTCGGTTTTATACCTAGGAGTGGAATTGTTAGATTATACAATAATGCTATGTTGGACAGTTTGAGGAACTGTTAAAATATTTTCCAAAGCAGTTGCACCATTTTACATTCCCATCAGCAATGTTTGAAGATTCCTATTTCTCCTCATCTTTTTCTACACTTATTGACTGTCTTTTTTATTATTATTATAACCATCCCAGTAGGTGTGTAGTATATCATTGTGCTTTTGATTTGTATTTCTCCAATGACTAATGATGTTGAGCATCTTTTCATGCACTTATTCCCCCTTACATATTCCATTTGGGAAAATATCTATTCAAATCTTTATATATATTTATATATATATTTTATTTCAGCATATTATGGAGGTACAAATGTTTAGGTTACATATATTGCCTTTGCCCCACCCTAGTCAGAGCTTGAAGCATGTCCATCCCCCAGACAGTGTGCACCACACCCATTAGGTGTGAATGTACCCACTCCCGCCACCTGTCTGACACCCAATGAATATTACTACTATATGTGCACATAAGTGTTAATCAGTTAATACCAATTTGATGGTGAGTACATGTGGTGCTTGTTTTTCCATTCTTGTGATACTTCACTTAGTAGAATGGGCTCCAGTTCTATCCAGGATAATACAAGAGGTGCTGCTAGATCACCATTGTTCTTTGCGGCTGAGTAGAACTCCATGGTATACATATATCACATTTTATTAATCCACTGATGGATTGGTGGGCACTTGGGTTGTTTCCACATCTTTGCAATTGTAAACTGCGCTGCTATAAACATTCTAGTGCAGTTGTCTTTTTTATAGAATGTCTTTTTTTCCTTTGGGTAGATGGCCAGTAATGGGATTGCTGGATCAAATGATAGTTCTACTTGTAGCTCTTTGAGGTATCTCCATATTACTTTCCACAGAGGTTGTACTAGTTTGCAGACCCACCAGCAGTGTATGAGTGTTCCTGTCTCTCTGCATCCACACCAACATTTATTGTATTGGGCCTTTTTGATAAAGGCCATTCTCACTGGAGTTAAGCGATATCTCATTGTGGTTTTGATTTGCATTTCCCTGATGATTAGAGATGTTGAGCATTTTTTCATATGTTTGTTAGCCATTAGTCTTCTTTTTAAAAGTTTCTGTTCATTTCCTTTGCCCCCTTTTTAATGGAGTTGTTTGATCTTTCCTTGCTGATTTTCCTGAGTTCTAGATAGATTCTAGTTATTAGCCCTTTCTCAGATGTGCAGTAGGCAAATATTTTCTCCCATTTTGTAGATTGTCTGTTTGCTCTCATGATAGTTTCCTTGGCTGTGCGGAAACTTTTTAATTTGATCAGATCCCTTTTATTTATTTTTATTGTTGCTGTGATTGCCTTTGGGGTCTTCTTCATAAATTCTTTCCTTAGGCCAATGTCTATAAGAGTTTTTCCAACATTTTCTTCTAGAATTCTTATAGTTTCATACTTTAGGTTCAAGTCTGTTATCCACTACAAGTTGTTTTTTGTGAGAGGTGAGAGGTACGGATCCTTCTTTCAGTCTTCTACATGCGGCTATCCAATTTTCCAAGCACCATTTATTTAACAAGGATTCTTTTCCCCAGTGTATGTTTTTGTCTTCTTTGTCAAACATTAGATGGCTATATTAGGATGGTTTTATGTCTGGGTTCTCAGTTCTGTTCCATTGGTCTATGTCTCTGTTCTCAGATCACAGTGGAATAAAATTAGAAATCAACTCCAACAGAAACTCTCATCTCTACACAAGGTCTTGGAAACTAAACAACCTTCAAAAATAAATAAATAAAATTGGCATGTCTCTTGCTAGATTAATGAGAAGCAGAAAAGAGAGGACTCTAATAAGCTCAATCAGGAATGAAAAGGGAGTAATTAAAACTGATACCACAGAAATACAAAATATCACCTATGAATACTATAAAAATCTCTATGCACATAAACTTGAAAATGTGGAGGAAATGGACAAATTCTTAGAAACACACAGCCTCCCTAGGCTCAATCAGGAAGAAATAGAATTCCTTAACAGACCAATATCAAGTACCAAAATTGAAGCAGCAATAAAAAACCTTCTCAAAAAGAAAAGTCCTGGACCAGATGGTTTCACGTCCTGATTTTACCAGACCTACAAAGAAGAACTGGTGCCTATCCTGCAAAAACTATTCCACAACATTGAGAAGGAAGGAATTCTCCTTAACACATTTTATGAAGCCAACATCACCCTGATACCAAAAACAGAAGAAGACAAAACAAAAATAGAAAACTACAGACCAATATGCCTTATGAATATAG